>CABHPH010134606.1:16463-32533 GCA_902168325.1 Peromyscus nudipes | reverse complement strand
ATTTGTAAAGTTGAATTATATTGTAAAATAAAATAAAATAAATTTAAAAAAAGTGAAAAATAATCTTATCTAGGCAAACTTCTCTTATTTCTGAATTAGGATTTTATGCATGGTGATTTGAAATAAGTTTATAAAGAAACTACTTACCTTAGTCTAAAGGAAACGCTATATGGAACTGGAAATTTGTGATTGATACTGATTCATACTGATAAAAGAAAAACAGGTTATTTATTTGGCAGAGTCCCCTATGTGGGTGAGGCTCGCTTAGAACTCTGTGCAGCCCAGACTAGGTTTGAAAGTTGATAGTTCTCTGGAGTGCTTGAGTTACAGGCATGCACCACCAAATCCGTCAACCAACCCGTTCTGCTAATTTTTCATGTAACTTGATTTCTTTGTACCATTGAACTTGAAAATATCAGACACCAGACATGACTGTTAGTAGATTGCTTCAATTTCCTTTAAAAATGAATACTTTTAGAAGTCCAATACTTTCAGGCTTTAAGAATGGGCCTAGGTAAATAGGATGACTATGAATTTGCTTTTCAATCAGGACTTTAATCAAAATATTTTCATACAATTTCAGTGTTTTTAGTCAGAATAAAATAAACTGTAAAACAGTAAATTTGGTAATACTTATAGGAGAAATAAGAAAATAGTACTCTATGTGAAACCACAACTTGCACATAATTATAGTATCACCATGTTAACTAGTAATTAAAACCCATTTCCTAAGCAAGATGCATGTCATGATTAAACATTTTATACTTAAAAACTTTTATTACATTTATTTTGTGTGTGTGCACATGCGCATGCTATAACGTGTTAGACGGAAGACGAATTTGACAGTCGGTTTTTCTTTTTCCACAGTGTAGGTCCAGGAAGCAAGCTCAGCTTGGTAAGCTTGGCGGCAAGTACTTTGACTTACTGAAGCATTTCACTGGCCCTATTTTGTTTAATTAGATGATCTTGTATAGTTACTTAATTTCAATGTATTTTAAGTTATGAAGCTCAGAATAACTTGTTGAGGCTGTGATGTCAGGTGGATGAAGCTTGTGATGGGTTATGGAGTTTAACCGATGTCCAAAGTATACTGTGATAGGTGGTAGGCTGTATGTAAGTTGGTGTTCATAGTTTAGATATGCTCATTTGCAGGATGAAAACTGAGGAGCAGTTATGCTGCTTCTCTTTACTCTTGATTCCTTTCTTTACCTGACATTCAGGTGGCTATGGATTTTCCTCACCTTTTAAACCCGGTGGTTATTTGTTAGTGAACTCTCTGGGGTGCACTGTGCAGTGCTAGTGTTATGGGTGCAGATTCAGAGTGTTTGCAAGAACACTAATTCAGGTTTTTCTTTGGCTGTGACGGGTGGCATTGGTATGTTAGACTATGTGGTGTGACTTTCTGGTAACTCCGGTCATCATTTCAGTGTGCTGTAGTCTGCAACCTTGGGGAAGCAGGATGGGAAGGAAGGCTCTTTAGTTCTTCGGCTACCCGAGCTTTAGGTGCAGATTTATCAATTCTAATAGGATAAGGACTAAGTTTCATCCCAAGCCTAGGGTGGCAGGCATCAGAGTCTGCATCCTCAAAGCCTGTGAACAGTTGGTACTGGATTCTCTATTTTAAAATTACTTTTTACTTATTTTTAGTCATGCTTAGATTCTCTAATTTCTGTCTTTGTATATAGTTTGACTGATGGACTAATTTTTAGCACATTATTTCCATTATTTTTTGCTAAGTGGATTATTCATGGTTAAATATTTAGTTTCTACTGTATGATCCAGTTATTAAAAGTGTATAGAAATATAGAAATAAAGGGGAAATTGTTATACTGCATCATTTCTAAGTTGTATATGAGAATTGGGGTTGGAATAACTTGTTTCTGAAAAAACACCTAAAAGATATATACCACTTAGTAGGAGCTTCTTGGTGTGTTCACTGAAAACTGTAGGTCTTTATCTATAGAATATAGGAAAGAATTGGAATAGATAATTTAAATAAGTATATACATGTTTTTGTAGTACTGAGTAAAGAATAAGGAAATTTTTTTCACTTTGTTCTTAAGAAGTAGAGATCTATAGACAAGCTTGTTGGATGCATTTAGCTTTAATTTTTTTAATTGTTTGAGATCATAATATAATTTCATTCTTCCCCCCTTCCCTTTCTTTCCCCCAAACCCTTCTGTATTCCATCCTTGCTTGTTTTCAAATTCATGGCCTCATTCATTGTTGTATGTTCCTTTCCTCCCACTGGCTTGGTGGTGTGGGAGTAAAGAAAAGACAGACACACATACATGGCCAGTGAAGCTGGATTCAGGTACTGTTCTTCAAGGGTACTTGAAGTCTCTCTCAGCAGGTACAGGATGGAGCATGGTTGGCTAGTCTCTATAGGAGGTCTCTGTAGGCTGTAGGCATCAGGGAGGAGGAAGCTTCAATGTTAACCTTTTCACGTACTCATCAGTCACTCATAAACACTCATACTTGGACTCCTGAGAGAAGCTTTGCCATTTCTCTTCAGCCTAACCCATATGAGTAATGGCTTGGCCAGTTTCCCATGGGCCAGTTGGTCTTGGAATCCTCACCAGGCTATACCCATGTAAAAGTACACATAAACCAAGGACTTCACTCAGGGCTTCCTCCATACCTTACATTATGAAAAATATTAGACTTTTTAAAGTTAAGGGTGTAAGGAGGCACATTGGGTGTCCTAGTTAGGTCACTGTTGCTTTAGTGAAACACCAAAGCATCATGTAGACGAATGGGTTTATGTGGCTTATGCTTCATATCACTGAAGGAAGTCAGGACAAACAGGGCAGGAACCTAGAGCTGCTTAGTGACTTGCTCCCCATGACTTCCTCAGCATCTTTTCTTAGAGAACCCAGGACCAGCAGCCCAGGGATGGCACCACCCACAATGGGCTGAGCCCTCACACATCAGTAATTAATGACTTACAGTCGGATCTTATGGAGGCATTTTCTCAATTTCCTGTTTTCAGATAATTTTACTTGTGTCAAGTTGACATTAGACTACCCAGCACAGATTTTTAAAAGGAAAAGCTTTCTTCATGAAAGGTAACACTGTGTTGGCTCTTGAAGAGAATGTGCTAAAGAAAGAATATTGCTGGAGTGGAAAAGTAATCCAGCCGGCAAACAGAAGCAGGAGAACTAACTGGTCTTAACTCATGGAAAAGGCAGGTATTTCATAATCTTTATCAAAGACTGTTTTAACAATAAGGAGAATGTAGGATAGTCAGTGTCTTAGTCCTGTTCTATGGCTCTGAAGAGACACCGTGACCAAGGCAACTCATAAAAGAAAGCATTGAATTGGGAGCTCGCTTACAGTTTCAGAAGGGCAGTCCATGACCATCATGGCAGAAGTATGGTACCAGGCAGGCAGGCATGGCACTGGAGCAGTAACTGAGAGCTTACATCGGATCCAAAAGATGAGGTCGAGATCTTGAGACTGGGCCTGGTGTGGGCTTTTAAAACCTCAAAACCTCCCTCCACTGACACACCTCCTCCAACAAGGTCACATGTCCAGATCCTAATCCTACCTACAGTCAACCCACTGTGAACCATGTGTTCCAATATATGAGCCTATGGCCCCATTCTCATTCAAACCTCCACCGTCCTACAGTCTGGTACCTACAATAAAGGGTTTTCCTCAGGCTTTGACAGTGAAGAGGAGGAACTCAGGAGATACTAAGGGAAAACATGGGTAGGCTTTGCTAACTGGTAGGAGGAGCAAGCTCCAAGAGGGTGGGTTAACAGGGTTCTGACATTTCCTTTTAGTAATTGGATATGCATTGATCCCTTCTTTTAAGGAAGGGAATAGCAGATAGTGAATGCAGTGAATGTAATTATGCAGTGATGATCTGTATCTTAGGTACAGGTAAATGTCTTGTTTCTTTCTTTTTTTTTTTTTTTTTTTTTTGTTTTTTTTGACAGGGTTTCTCTGTGTAGCTTTGCGCCTTTCCTGGAACTCACTTGGTAGCCCAGGCTGGCCTCGAACTCACAGAGATCCACCTGGCTCTGCCTCCCGAGTGCTGGGATTAAAGGCGTGCGCCACCACCGCCCAGCAATGTCTTGTTTCTTTAATCAAACAGGAGTAAAATTTTATCTTTGCAGCATGACTGCTCCTCTGGAGGCTGATGCAGGAAGCTAACTTGAGGCTAGGAACTCAAGGCCGGAGTGGGTAACCTAGTGAGAGACCATTTTCAAACCAAATGAGACTCCACATCAAGTAAACCTTTCTAGCACATGTGGGGCCATGACTACTGCACATCATGCTCGTTCTCTGGTAGATACTGCTGCTGGGCTCCGTCTCAGTACAGCTTTATTGAGATCCCAGCCAGAATTGTCTTTCCTTTCCTTTTCCTTCTTCCCTCTCCCCCTCCCTCCCTCCCTCCCTCCCTCCCTCCCGATCTCTCTTTTTTTTTTGAGAAAAGTCAGAAACATCAATCTGTAATGGCTTTTAAATATTTATTTAGAAATTAGAATATAAGGGAAGAAAACTTATATGTTGGAAAAATGAAATGGACCAACTTTCTTAGTTTTTAAATTCTTTGTAATAAACACAAGCCAGCATCATCTACTATGATATTTTGAAATATTCTTGACAGTAGTGGAAAGGAGATGGGCTGAATTCCTGGAAAGAGATTGTTTTTTTCCTTATCTTTTATTTATCCTTTGATATATTTCGGTCATACCACCTCCAGTTCCCTTTTCCACTCCTCAGACACTCTGAGTGCCTCCTCTCACCTTTATGTTCAATGTCTTCTCCTCTTCTCTTTCTGTAACCTGCTGGTCAGCCTGCTGTGATGCTGACTTGTCTGGTGGCTTGTCTTGTGCAGGAACAGTCCCTGCAGGGAGCTTTGAGTGTGGTGGCCCTGCCATGTCTAGCATGCAGCCTTTCACCCAGCACTTCTCCCATCTTCTGGCTCTTCCATTACTTCTGCCCCCTTCCGTGATGTTCTGGGAACCTTGACTGGGTGCATAGGGTGTTGTATCCATATCCTGTTTAGGGCTGAGCCAGAGCATTAACCTACTGTCAGTGCTCTAACCGTTCATGAGTCACTGCTCTAACTGCTGCCCACTGCACAAAGAAGCTTCTCTGGCTAAGATGGGGAGCAGAATGACTCTGTGTATAAGCATAAATGTTTAGAAGGCAGTTTGGCAACATGTTCATTTAGCAAAACAAAACTAGCATTTTTTTTTTTTTGATCATACTGCAAAAGTGTCTTTTGTGTTGTTTCAGCTTTATTTTTGGTACTGGGAATTGAGTCTGTGGCCTTTCTCGTGTGTTCTAGGCATGCACTCTATTCTGAGACACATTCCCAGCCCCTGAAACTACCCTTTGAAGACAGTTGAAAAGGAATTTGAGAACTGCTTCAGGTCTGGAAGCACTAACTCTTGTTTTCTTAAAAACCGATTCCTCATTCAATTTGTGGCACTTTTTGTGTTGCTACACGGTGACCCTTGTGCCTGCTTTTTGGACTCTTCCTCCTACTGGGTTTCCTTGTCCAGCATTGATAGGAGGGTATGTGCGCAGCCTTACTGTAACTGGTTATTCCATGTTTGGTTGGTATCCCTGGGAGGCCTGCTCTTTTCTGAAGGGAGAGGAGGAGGAGTGGATGTAGGGAAGGGACTGGGAGGAGAGGAGGGAGGGAAGCTGTGGTCAGGATGTAGTATATGAAAGAAGAATAGATAGATCAGTTTACAAAATTCCTCGCTGTGTATGGTGTGTATGTGTGTCACAGTGCGTGGGAAGGTTAGAGGACACTTGGGGTAGGTTCTCTCCTGTGTGAGTAGCCAAGCTTGTGCAGCAAGTACTTTAGCGCACTGAGCAGTCTGGCTGCCTCTCCCGATCTTCCTTTTTACCATAGAACAGGCAGGCCATGAACTCTAGAACTTTCTGCGTCCAGCTGCCGAATGCCGAGATTCTGGCACAATCTAGCATGCTAAGTTTATATTTTCAGTCTCTTTCCCTTGCAAGCAAAAGCTATTTGATTATACTTTCAACATTAAGACTTGACACATACCTAACCAATTATTGTAGAATCAGTCTGAAACCTCCAAAACAATCTTTTGAAAGACAGTAGTTTTTAGATGAAATGTCTACTTTCTTATACATAAAACAAGATATTAGAACTCAGTACTCAGCCATTATTATTGTTGTTGTTATTATTATTATTATTATTATTATTTGGTTTTCCACACAGGGTTTCTCTGTGTAGCCCTGGATGTCCTGGAACTCACTCTGTAGACCAGACTGCCCAGAGATCTCCCTGCCTCTGCCTCCCAGGTGCTGGGATTTAAAGGTGTGCACCACTATGCCCAACCGTTCCGCATTTAAAATCATCTTTTTCTTAGTTGAATAGCTTCGTGTATGTTGCACCACTATTAAGTAATCATAGGAAATGTCTAACCCAAATTGAGTTTCCTGGGCTGTAAAGATGCAGCATATTTATTTCCCTGCAGTGGTTACTTGAGAAAAAGTGTACTTAATTGTCCAAATGAGTGTTATGATTGTTGTGTTTTAAAAATGTTTCAGTGAAAGATTTTAAACAGAAAAGTAGGAAAAAATAGTGTGCTGAGCACCCTGACCTCATGGCAGCTTAGGCACTTGTCAGCCAGGGCCTGTTGTAGCTGCTTCCTTTTACCTTTTCTCCACTAAGAACCTTGAAGATTATCTTGAAGAAAATTCTAGGTGTTTGATTTCATCTTGAAAATACATTAAAAATTTCTTTTGGTAAAACAACTGTAATATCATTATACTGACTAAAATAAGTAGTAATTTATTGATATCATCATTCTAACAATGCCTGGAACTCCCAGATTCGTGTTTCTTTCTCTTCCTTCTTCCACTGTGCTTGTTTAAGATTATTTGAGGCATGTCATCACATTGCTGTTTTAATCAGCAAATTGCTCTTTTGTCCACTGTCATTCTTTTTCCCGTGAACTTCAGTTGTTGAAGAAACAGTTTGTTTTCTTCAATTTTTGCCCTTTCTGAATTCATCTCCATGGCATCTGTAACATTTTCTCAGTTTTCTGCATTTTTAAAGTAAGGTTCAGGTTTGATTTTACTTTTTCCCGGTAACACCTTTTCACAGATAGTGATATCTGTATAGCTTTATTCCACAAGGCGTCTGTTTCTGCTTTTTCTCCCAAGGGTTAACAGCTAGATTATTGCTAGACATGTAATTCATTAAGAATTACAGTACATCCATCGTTATCTGAAATATTTCTTAAAAACCTGTATTTTCGTCAACATTGATTGCCTTGATGGTTGTTTAACTCTCTCCTGCCCCATAATTTTTTTTTTTAATTGTTACTATTCTTTAAGAATAGTGACAGGATTCTTTGCCAGTTCAGAAGAGATCCCTGGGATCCAGTCACCACAGCCAATGCTCTAACTGTGCCATTGGTGGGCCAGGGGCTCTTCAGCTTGCCTCCCGAGTCCTCTCCATGTATCTTCAGTAACTTTCTGGTGCTTGAAGAGTCTAAAAATACTTCTGCCCTAGACTCTGAGTCAGACATTCTTCTAAGTAGTCTTGATGTATTTTGTTGGACCTGCCAGCATTGCTTTTTACTGGAAGATAAAACACTTAAAGGGTCTTTCAAAAGATAGAAGTGTTTTGGTTGCCATTCTTAGGATATTTTTCCACTAAAGATCATCATCAGTTTACGATGCTGTGAAAACACCAGAGGGAGTTTCTCTATATGTGATTATTGTCATTGAGTGTGGTTTTCGTAAGTGTGTAAAATATTGGCACTGTCCCAGGTCTTATCTGTAGAACAGGATGTTGTCTTGAGATTTGTCCCCTGCATCCCACTGTCTGACAGAACCTGTCTGTCATGACCTGTAAAGAAGGAGCAGTTGTAAGTTTCTCTTTTTAGATGACTGATAGCTGTGTGTATTTATGAGTATACAATTTTATTTAGGGAAAATAATTAGAATAAATATGCTGATAGAGATAGTTAATTCAAAATAAGATCAATTATCATTATCATTATTATTATTATCATCATCATCATTTGGTATAATGGATTCTGTTAACTCACATAGTTAACTCACACTGGAGATTTAAGTGTCTTATTCCTTGGAATATTTACATTTTTGCTTTCAATTATTTTTAAGAGAATTTTTTATATGAGATATACATCAATGTTAGCTAAAAGAATCTAAATTTGACCTTAATCTGGCAAAAGGAAATGTTTATAAATAGCAACATGTTTTCTAAATAATGAAAATCTGTCAGAAGGTTATCACCCCGCCACTAAGTAAGCATTTTTTTAGTAGCATCTACTAATGTTTGTGACATAACATAGAGGTGAGGGCGTCATCATTTTTTAAGTGTGTGTGTTTTGTTTTTTGGAGAGTGTTAAAAAGTTAGTCTTTTAAAAAAATTATGGGGCTGGAGAGATAGCTCTGCAGTTCAGAGCACTGGCTGCTCTTTCAGAGGACCTGGGTTCAATTCCCCGCACCCACATGGCAGCTCACAACTGTCTGTAACTCCAGTTTGAGGGGATCTGACACCCTCACACAGACATACATGCAGGCAAAAACACTGTTGCACATTAAGTAAAAATTTAAAAAATCTATTTACTTTTTTATATATGTGGGTGTTTTGCTTGTGTGTGTGTGTGTATATATATATATATGTCTGTGCACCATTTGCATGTCTGATGTTCAGGGAAGCCAGAGGTGTGGTGATATTGTATTCCCCAAAATATTGTGCACCCTAATAAACTTATCTGGGGTCAGAGAACAGAACAGCCACTAGATTACAGAGGCCAGAAAATAGTGGCACACCCGCCTTTAATCCTATCACTTGGGAGGCAGAGATCCATCTGAATCTCTGTGAGTTTAAAGCCACACTGGAAATAGCCAGGCATGGTGACTCACGCCTTTAATCCCAGAAAGTGAGCCTTTAATCCCAGGAAGTGATGGCAGAGAGCAGAAAGGTATATAAGGCGTGAGGACAAGGAAGTAGGCAGGTTAAGCTTTCAGGCTTTCGAGAAGCAGTTCAGCTGAGATCCATTCTGGATGAGGACACAGAGGCTTCCAGTCTGAAGAAACAGGATCAGCTGGATGAGGAATTGGCAAGGTGAGGTGGCTGTGGCCTGTTCTGTTTCTCTGATCTTCCAGCATTCATCCCATACCTGGCCTCGGATTTGTTTTTATTAATAAGACCTATTAAGGTTTATGCTACACAGAGGTGTCAGATTCCCTGGAATTAGTTATAGATGGTTGTGAGTCACTGTATTGGAGCTGGGAATCGAACCCTCGAACACAGATCCTCTGGAAGATCCCCTAGTGCCTTTAACCCTTGAACCATCTCTCTAGCCCTCAAGTTTATTTTGAAAAAATCTTTGAGTGTTAAAATTTATTTTAAAAAGTCTTTATTGACAGTTATTATTATGATAGAGAAATAGGTTTCTAGTAGTTTCTTTTTATTTTTATTTATTTATTTTTTGGTTTTTTTGAGACAGGGTTTCCCTGTGTAGTTTTGATGCCTGACCTGGACCACGCTCTGTAGACCAGGCTGGCCTCGAACTCACAGAGATCCGCCTGGCTTTGCCTCCCGATTACTGGGATTAAAGGCGTGGGCCACCAACGCCCGGCCAGGTTTCTAGTAGTTTCTTGGTCAGTGTGTTTTGTACCCCACTGTCTGTTAGGCCTCTTGTCAGAAGTTCAGAGAATTGTAGCAAACAGTTTTGCATTTTTGACTTAAAGAGTATTTGTGGGAAGTCTGTCAGGATTGTTTATTTCTATACACCCCCATAAGCATTTTATGTAGTTTTAATATTCTTTCTGCAGCAGAAAGCATTCAGGAAATGTGATTTTCTAATTTAATTTTAATACTGTAGTTGCTTCTGGTCCCTCCCTAATTTGTTGATTCCACCGCTTACATTGTGGTAGCAAGGAAGAAGAATGAAGCCTAACCTAGTTTGTATCCTGAATGAATAATATACAGTATGGTTTACTTGCTATAACTTTACACTTGGTGTAGGTATTCTAGAACTGATAGACTCTAGTTTAAAAACACAGATTTTGAGCAAATCTGATGCTCAGTGGGTAAAGGTACTGCTGTACAAACTTGAGTTTATCCCCAGAACCCATGCAAAGGTGGAAGAAAAGTGCCCCCTGCACAGAGTGTCCTCTGACCCTGTGCATGGGCACATCTGGTACATACACAGCAATAATAAATGCATTTTAAAAACCCACTGATTCATAGCAGCTCCGTTTTTCATATTTTCTTTATTATTAGATTCTTGGAGTCCTCTTAGCTTGTGAGAGGTCATTTATTGTCACTCCTTCTTAATAAAAATATTAAAGACTTGGAAGTCATCTACATATATGAAAGTAATTGTCTTAGAAGTGTGTAAAGGAAGTAGTTCTATTACCAAAGAACCAAAATGTATGCATAAGGTATAACGTACTTATTGTGGTTACTCTCCAGTTGGGAAGGAGAAAATCCAAGGGTATTCAGACGAAAGTACCTGACCAAAATGTCTGTCCTCACCGTCCTCTGTCCCTGCCTACTCCACAGCGGTATCTAAAACTTGGTACCAAGTCACCATCTTTAGGCATCCTTCCAGAGGTCCACTAGGTACCTTGAATGGGGACAATGAAAGAGGATGTTTGTCCTTCTGTTACTGATCATGAGAAGAGAAGGTTGGCTGTTAACTTGGTATCAGTACCTAAGATGCTTGTGTGGCTGCCCCCGAAAAGCATAGCAGTTAGGTAGGTTGTGCCAGAGTATGTGGAGTTAGCTGAGAGATCGCTGCTATTTTTATGTGTTCTTCCCCGGGGAGGAGGAGGATGGAGCTGGGGAGTGTTGGCATGGGTTGTCCTGGCAGGACTGTGTGATGCTTGAAGCCATATGGTGAGGTGAAGAGGAGCACTTCCATGAGGATCTCTTTCCATACTTTGTCTCCATATTCTGTCCCTTGTTTTCTCTCCTCTAGCCTCTGGTTTCCTTTTAGCTGGTGAATGAATTAATATCTAGTGAACTGGCCTGTGTATACCAGACCTTGATTACGTTATAATCTTAAGTGAAGCTTGGGTCTCTTGTCAAGATAACATTCAGTTTAAATCCCTAGAGAATAACTTCCAGCTTACTACAGATAAAATAAGGTTGGAGGAAGACAGACTAGGCTTGTGGTAGTGCCATTTTTAGGGCTGTTTTGGTTGTTGAACTATATAAAATTTAAGGTTGGCATTGAATTTGTATAAATTTTAAGATTCTTGGCCCTATCTGTTTGGTTACCTTCTTCCATATAATGTATTAAAATGTACTTGGGGGCTGGAGAGATGGCTAGGAAATTAAGAGCACTGGCTGCTCTTGCAGAGGACCTGGGTTTGATTCCTAGTACCCACATGGCAGTTCATAACTGTCTGTAGCTCCAGTTCCAGGGGATCTGACACCCTCTTCTGGTCTCTGTGGACACCAGACACACATATGATGCACATGGAGGCAAAACACCCATAAAAATAATATATATGCCTGTCACACTTTCTTTTAAAAATGAGGCATGGCCTCATGTAGCCAAGTTTGTCCTTGAACTCACTGTAGCTGAGGGTGACTTTGAACTTGGACCTTCCTTCTTTCATGTCTGGAGTGCTGGGATTACAGGTGTATACCACCTCACCTGTTTGTGAACTGTGCTGGGATCATTTCCATGATTTCCTATGTGCTGGGCAAATTTACCACCACTCATATTGTTAAACTAGAAAGAATAAGAATGATTGCATTAAAATTGACCAGTGGAGCACAGACTCATTTGTTCCTCACAGTAACAGTGTAACCTGGATGGGGAAATGAAAGCATGTGATGATTACATAGCTAATCAATAGTGAAGTTGAAATTTGAACTTAGGTCATTTAACTCTGGAGCCCATAAAATTTTTTTTTAGCAGTATATGTATCTACTTCACTATTTTCTAGGTTATTCCAAGGAATAAATGAAGTAGTATGTAGAGTGCTTAGTACAGTTTTGATTTCCAGAACCTTTTAGATTTTAGAGGAGACTAAATTTAGGAAGATTTGTAACTATATAATCTCCTTGGGTCTAAAGTCTAAACCATCTGACAGGTTTGGAAAAACACTGGGGCCTGCCTCAGCTCCCATGCTGTGAGTCGAAGCTTAGGTACTTGAAGCTTGAGAAGCCATGGATGACCTCAAAGGTTTCCAGCTTAGAGCTATGAGTGATTCCTAGATAAACCAGCAAAAAGACTTCAGGGTTGACTTCTGTGTTTAGCAGAAAACAAAAAAGGGAAAATATTAAGGATTATTTTAATGTAAATGAGCCCTGTAGATTTATTTCTATTTTTTGGCATTCACTTTAGTTAATTTTTAGGTAATTCTTGTCTGAATTTGTGAAAGTTTTTGACATAGTACAAAATTATCCTAAATTTCATTATCCTTGATCATTTTAGGAAATAATTAGAATTAAAATTTTAGCTAGCATTAGCTAAAATATTCAGTGAAAGTCTTTTGTGGACAATGCTCTGTTCTGATGTTTCAATAAGAAATTTTTAATTGGAAATTCTCAGATAGTTGTAAGTGATTAACACCGAAGCAAATGATCACTTGACTGACTTACTTGGACATGCTTAATTCTGTTAATCTCTAGGGTTTTAAATTTTCCCTGGGTCTGGGGTTACAGTTCTGCACAGTGATTGCCTAGGGTATAAGAAGTGTGGGGGCAGAGGGGAGATCCAAGTATACACACAATAAATAAAAACAAGACCAAACTTCTCTCCTTAATTAAGCAAAGCATTGCTTTGTAGACTTTTTATGTGTATATAGTATCATTAGTTTACTATTAAATAGCTGGAATTTTGTACATTATAGTGATTCTCAAAATTTGTTTAAATGAATGAGAAGGCTTTTTTTTTTTTTTTTTTTTTAATGATTTGCTGTCTTTCAAAGGAGAAGTTAGAGACCTGGAAGAATCAAAACTTGAGGGCATGGTGCTGCACACTTACTTGTAATTCCATCCCTCAGTTGGCTAAGCAAGAGGATTGTTCAGAGCTTGAGCCAGCCTGGACTATACATAGAGCTAGTTTGCAGCCAGTCTCGAGTATAGTCTTATCAATTAATTGTGATTATTACTTCTTTGAAAATTTATTTAAAAAATCAGATACTGCATTTTTATCTGTCCATTCATTCATTCTTTGTATTGTGTGTGTACAAACATGCCACAGCATGCATGTGGAGAGGGCAGCATGTGTGAGTTGGTTCTTTCTTGCTTGTGCGTCCCAGGATAAAACTCAGGTCCTCAGGCTTGGCAGCAGGAACATTTATCACTGAACCATCTTGCCAGCCCCTTGAAATTTGCTTAATTGAGGAAGATCTAATTCAAACGTAAGACTGAATAGATTTCTATAATTAGAACCAAAAAACCTGGTAAAGAAGTGTGAGTGAAGGCTCTCCTGTCCTCCAGTTACAGGCTCCTTTTTGTCCCGTGATAGCCATTTCACTGTTTTAAAAATGTATGGATGTCGTTAATCAACAAGTTATTGAGCTCTGGAATGAGCAAGCATAAATCTGTAAACAGAAGGGGTAATACTGCTACCATGAAGTCAGATTGCATTAGAGAAGGTGGGCTGGGTAGTGAGTGCCTGGACCTTGTCTGCTCTCCCCTTTCTAGAGAGCTTATCAGAGCTCCCGGTGGAGGTTGTGAACAGAATTTAGGGGGCACCTTGGGAAACAATGTTTTTTGTTGCTGGCCATCGGGTGGTACTGTGGTAAGGTGTAGGTACTGTGTGCTGTTGCTGGGCATCGGGTGGTACTGTGGTGAGGTATAGGTGCTGTGTGCTGTTGCTGGGCATCGGGTGGTACTGTGGTGAGGTATAGGTGCTGTGTGCTGTTGCTGGGCATCGGGCAGTACTGTGGTGAGGTGTAGATGTTATATGCCAAGCTCAGTGATGTACAAGGCTGCTTTTTGCTTTATTTCCAATCACTGTCCTACTTTGAGTTCTTAGGAGGAAGGACAGGTGACCACTTCTGTGAGTGAAATACTATTCCCATCTGAGTCAAGGAAGAGAATGGGAAGATGGGACAGAAAATTAATGAACAGCCATTCTTGCTCTGGTTAAAGGTGTCAGTGGCCAGGATGCAGATAATAAAAATAAAAATGAGCAATAGTTGTGCTGCTCCTGGAAGCAGGGCGGTGGTGATCTCAAAAAGACTGATGAAGAGCACAGAAGAAGACATGAATAAATGGAAATACTGTCCCTTAAATAAGTCCTGGGGAAGCTTTCTGTTCCTGTGTTCTCCAGTCAGTAGAGCTGCTGAGCCGGCACAGTTGGTGGTTTTCTCTGGAGGAGCTATCCTGGCTGACAGACTGTGTGCTCGCTTGTCCGTGTCTGCTCCCTCTGAAGTGTAAGCTGTGGCGGTGCATGAACATGAAGGCTGTACTGCTTCGACAAGTCTGAGCTTTGTGTCAGCACCTTGAACTGTGCTTAGCACATAGGAAGCAGTCAGTGGCTGGTGGAGGAGTGCATAGACCCTTTCATTCACAGTCCATAATGCGTATTGTCTGGGTTTGTCATTAATTCTGTTTAGTATAACATCTTGTAATGCTTTCTAGCCCTTTTTTTTCTTGGTTCAGTGTCTAATTGTTTTCTCTTATAAGACATTCTTCTCTGTGCTTCTTGATAACAGGAGACAAATGCCATCTTTGTATACATCACAGTACACAGCAAATTGATGGAGAAACTTTTTGAATTGAATGTCTTTATTTATTCATTATGACTTAAATTGCTGAAATCCAGTTTGCCCTTAACAAAGGAATACTTTTACTAGATAGAACAGGGTGATTCTCGATGACTAGTTTCTCTTTTTAAAGGACGGAAACTTTGGGAATGCTTTGTTAGACTTGTGGCTAGCTATGGTGGTGCAATTTTCTCAAGTACATTTTCATAAATTTCTGTGTAGCATTTAGATAAAACAAAGATACCATAATTTTCAGTGAGATAGATTATGTACATTGAAATTTTAATTAAAATGTTTCTTTGTGTTATAATTCTTGAGATTGAATTTTAAAGTATTATTAATAATAATGACTGATAGTCAAACTTTTCTCTGTGCTTTTGCAAATACAAATATTCAGTTATTTTATAATTTATCTCTCATGCAAGTTTCTCATTGAGTAATTTGTATAACTATCTCTTACCACTTTTTTTTCTCAATATTTGTTGATGAGCTCTGTAAATCTCTTGTGTATTGTTTCTTGGAAATAAACATCCAAAGATATATGACATTTCCAAAAGTAAATATTTTAATACATTCTGTAATGATACCATAAATGTATAAAGAGAGAAATTTAAACTCAGTAGTGTTTAAAAGAAGAAATTAAAAACAACTTAAAAGTTTTTCTGATTCATATGAAGAGTTCTTTCTTTGGCTTTTACTAACTTCTCCCTCCTTTTGTTCCTTTGCTTTATTTCAGGCCAGTCTATCCATATGGGGATGGGGAAGCCTTGGCGTTGTCCTTTTTCTAGTAACCTTTGGACCCTTTGTAATATTTTATTTGGCATTTTATATCCTCTGTTTTGTGGGAGGGTAAGTATGCACAACGATGATTTTATAATTTATGTGTTATTTTGTTAAAATTGAAACAAAATGGGAATTCAGAGTATGATTTATACGTGAATGCTATTTTATGAAATTTTGTTCACTAAAGTTTAAAAAAAACAAGTAAAATTAAGATACCCATTTGTATGTGGTGGTGGTTATCTTTGAAAATGAAGTTTCAATGACTAAAGATGAAATTGTGATATTATGATCAGCTGAGATAACACATCTAGTTTTACATTATAAAAGATACTAGTTCATTGATTAGATGTCAAATAATAATAGTGCCCTCTGATGAATGTTTTTACTTTGATCTAGACAGTTCAGATAAATACTTGCTTTTATAGTTTTCTCTTTATGGTTACCTGGTTTGCAGTGTTTAAGATTTCATTTGAATTGATAAACCTTTACCAAGAAGGTTCCAGCCAAACTTTATTATGGCTTTGTATACAGAACAGTTGGTATAGACTAGAATTGTAAGGAGA
>CABHPH010134606.1:0-16453 GCA_902168325.1 Peromyscus nudipes | reverse complement strand
ACAGAACAGTTGGTATAGACTAGAATTATAAGGAGACTCTAGATGGTAGCACGCCCGTGAAACACTGTCCAGTTCAGCTCAGCTGGATGAGTATTTTGTTGTTGATGTGCATGTTTAGAAAGTCCATTTTTATGTAATTAGTGTATGATGTACACTTCCTATGTCTTTTTGAAAATATTTTTGAAACTTCCAAACGTTTGGAGGAGTTTCTGAGCAGTTTTTCTGAGCAAAACACCTTGGAGTTTCAGGTGCTTTGGCTTATTGTACATGTCAACAATGACATAAGAGCCTATAAGACACTGAAGAGGTGGCTTGTGATGGCACCTACTATCCAGCACCTCCTTCGGGCTGGAGGCTTGAAAGTCATGTTTGGTCATTTTCTAGACAGTACACTAGTGATTACTGAGCAATTCTGTCACAGACTCCACAAAACTGTAGAGTTTGTTAGGTTCAATATTTTCTTAGTTAATTGTCTAGATACAGTATCTTGTACTGAAATAATTAAATAAATCTATTTCAGCCACAGGAGTCAGGTGACACAGAGTTCAGAATATCTTAATTGATAATGAAAACATTGGTACAGAATGTTTGAAACCAAATATGCAGGTCCAAAGCTGGAAGAGATCTCTGCTACACAGACTTGAACGGTCATACTTTCCCTCAGGGTCAAGGCTGCTTCTACTGACTGGAAAGATTCTTTTTCTTAAAGAGATGTGTCTCTAAATTTTAGAATCTAAAAGACAGAGATTCTTCTAACTTATTAATTAAGCTCTTTGTCAAGACTGAAGGAAAAGTATTTCAAAATATTTCCCACCACCAAAAGAGAGGAAATTTGAGCTTTAGAGACAAAGATGAGAGTTCCAGGATGGTAGACAACATCTCTCTCTGTCTTTTTTGTCTTTTTCCTTCTCCTATACAGGGTTTCTCTGTAACCCTGGGTGTCCTGGAACTCACTCTGAGTGCTGAGATTAAAGGTGTGCACTACCCCCACCAGCATTTCTTAACGATAAATTACAGACGGATTTGAGAGACAGAAGGGTGACTGTCTCCTCATTACAGAGTTACTACAAGTTTTATTGACCCCTTTCTGAATTTGCTAATTTATCAAGGAATAACTTCCAAAAATGGTTTGGATACTTAGAATTCTATAAAAATTTTAGATAAAGATAGATTTTTGGAAGGTGTGGTAAGGTTAGTAAAACCTCTTTAAATAATGCTTAGAATCAGGATGGAGTCTGAAATTCCAGGCTAGTGCTGTGCCATGAATTAGTGTGATTCTCTACGGGGCCCCGCTGAACCTCCTGAGGGTCCTGTCCTCAGGGTCTTTTGTTTCTTCTGTAACCCAGTTGGAGAGGATTAGCTCATCAGACATTCTCAGAATGCTCAGTTTTGGTCAACAAGTTCATAATCTTCTGAATTAGATCTTCCCTTTTTGTAGCCTTGATTATGAGGACGGATTGTCCCTTCAGTGAAACTTTGTATCATTCAATGTATTGTAAATTTAAGCAACAAAATAGATTCTTTTTAAAGTCAAGTGATGACATATCATAAATTCAAAGTTGTTTGCTCATTTGACTCTGCTTTTTTATTAATGAAATTCTTACTAAGTTTTTAAAGATGTGTTTTTGTTATTTACTTAATGTGTTTGTTTGACAGGAATATATTTTCCCGTGGAAAACCCATCCCGCTCTTTTATTTAAAAAAAAAAAAAAAAAATCAACCAGGTGGTGGTGGCACACGTCTTTAATCCCAGCACTCGGGAGGCAGAGGCAGGTGGATCTCTGTGAGTTCGAGGCCAGCCTGGGCTACCAAGTGAGTTCCAGGAAAGGAGCAAAGCTACACAGAGAAACCCTGTCTCGGAAAAAAAAAAAAAAAATTCTTAACAAGTGTTAAAGTTCTGTAGTTTATCTGTCTAAAATGATGGTGATATAGACAGTTAAAGCTAATCTTTTATTTACAAATATTAAGAAAAATTCTTTTGGGGAGAAAAGCACAATGTATTTTTTTAAAAAAATCATGGGAAATTGTCAGTACATTATTATTATTTCAGGATATTTTGTTGTATATATTGGGTAGATTATTTTATCAATTTATCTATTTATTTTGGCTTTTCAAGACAGGCTTTCTCTATTTAACAGCTCTGGCTGTCCTGGAACTCACTTTGTAGACAAGGCTGGCCTCAGATTCAGAGATCTACCTGCCTCTCAAGTGCTGAGATTAAAGGCATGAACCACAACGCCCGGCTAGTTGGGTTATTGAATCATCTGTAGCCCCTACATTTTGACTGCATTTAGCCTGTAATGGTTTAGCTATCTCTCCAGCCAATTGTAGCTTCTAGTTTTATTTAAACATCATAGATACAAGTATTAACCGGTTGTTTGTAATTACAAGTGTTCTTTGAACTTGCTTTCTTACTGTTGCATTGTAGGCTAAGATTAGTATTTTATCAGTCATGCTCTTGAGAATGCAAGTTTAAATAATTACTTTATTGTAAGTGCTTTTAATAATAAGATTAAACTGAAACAGGACCAATTTGAATCTTAGTAAAAATATCTGACATACCCCAGGTAATGTACTGCGAATTCTGAAGACACAAGCACACACACACACTCCTATACACACACACACTCCTATACACACACACACATACACACTCAAACACATGCACACTCACACATGCACACATATATGCACACACTCCTACATACATACATACACAAACACAATACACACACTCATGCACATACATACCCACACTCATACACATGCACACTCATACACACATATACACTGTTACATATACATACACAAACACACATGCACACATACATACATACACACACACAAACACAATACACACACACTTATGCACATACATATACACACTCATACATATGCACACTCATATACACATACACACCCACACATACATACACTCACACTCACATACACACACACAGAGACTGGAATGTATGATATATCATTTTAGGTAAATAAATGATGATATGATTTCTTACAGCTTCTTAGACATCACCATGTTATTTCACCCTCTTCCCTCCCTCTCCTTCTGTGCTGACTCCCTCCCCTTTGCCCTTGGTTAGGTTTTGGTTTTGGTTTTTCAAGACAAGGTCTCTCTACATAGTCCTGGCTGGCTTCAGTCTCACAGAGATCCGCCTGCCTCTGCCCTTCGAGTGCTGGGATTACAGGTGTGCACTGTCACTGCCTAGCTGAAGTTTCTAAATAAAAGTTATTTCAGTACAACTTCGAAAAACACTATATAATTCACTATTGCTAGCTGTTCTAAACTTCAAAGCCTAACAAAATTTGTCAACCTTGATTTTCTAAATTTCTAGACTTAATTTTAAGAAATGGTAACTCATAAAATCTGATCAGCATATTCAGTAATAAGTATAATAAAGTATAGAAATACTTTGTTTTTTTTTTTTTTTTTTTTTTTTAATCTATACTTATTTTTCCCCCTAGGGGTTTAGTGGTTACTCTCCTGTATGGGAAAACAAACTCAGAAAAATACCTAGAGCAGTGTGAACACTCATTTCTTCCTCCAACATCATCTGGGGTCCCTAAGGTAGGTCACGTACAGGAATGTGAAAGCCACGGCACACCTCCTGGCGGCAATGTTACCTTCTGGATGGCCTGCAAGGCTGTCATTCACATACTCGTGGGGACTGCTTGATCTTCCTGAGAACTTCCTGAGAGCTTAAACATCATCTTGAAAATTTTCTTAGTGTTATATGTAAACAAATGGGAATGTAATTTTGAGGGAAAGATAGAAATTGGTTAGTTTAATGTGTTTTCCTCTCATTATCAAACTGTTATTTATATAATTTGAGAGGATGCCAATGACTGTTTGGTTTCAGAGAAGTAAATTGAATAGGAATCAGAAAAATGTACACTTTTTGTTCATTTACTTTGAAAAGCATAGTTTGCAATTAAACTATACAGTGTTTGTAGTTTTAAGAACTCAGGTCTTATTTTTATCATTCTGAATAATGCTATTTGTCTGTTAAAGTATCAATTTATAAATGAAGTAGGTATTGCATCCTGTGGCTACATAGGCCTCATAGTTCCTATACCTTCAAGTTTTGTGTGATGGAGGTCTCATTTTCTGTGGTGAGGCAAATGGTTTGAAATTGATGCCAGTAATTTAACCTTAAAGTCACTTCCCTACTAAAATGTAGCTGAAGAAGTAAGTCATGTACAGTATTAGTTTATGTTACAGAAATGAAAGAATTCCACTCCATTCTGAGTATTTTATTTTAATCAACTGATATTTCGTGAATATATATTACAACCTTTTTCTTCATCCTGTGCATTATTCATGCATATTAATTATATACATTAGTGGGTTCACTGTGAAATTTCTATAGAAGCATGCTTTGATCACGTCCACTCTTTGGACTCTTGTCTCTCCCCCAGCCCCGTCCTCATCCTCACGGTCTCTCTGCACTCTCTGTTGTCTTTTGCTTCCACATACAAGAGAGACCACGAGACCTTGTTTACTTGTCTCTCTCTGTTTGCCTTGTTTTGATTAATACATTGTTTTCAAGATCTGTCCATTTTTTTTCCTGCAAATGGCCTGCTTTTCTTCTGTCTTATGTGCAGTAATACTTCCTTTTGTGTCTACTCTAAGTTATTCATCTGTAGCCTGACTTTATCTTGGATAATACTACAGTAAGCATGGCTACGCAGGCATCTCTGAATACTGACGTAACTTTCTGAAGACAAATCCCATGGAGTGGTACAACTAGATGGAATACTTACAGCTTTCTTAATTACCTAAACTTTTTTTTTCTGTTTCTTTAGAACTTCCATTAGTACATATTCTTTGATTTTGTTTACAAGACTCTCTAAGGAATTAGGCCTTTTCTTTCTTTTATTTATTTATTTGTTTGTTTATTTGTTTGTTTATTTTTTAAATTACACTCATGATATTCATTTATTACACTCATGATATTAATCACATTTGTGGTATTCATAGATTACATTCCCAGTGTTCATTCAATTATATATATATATATATTTATTTATATATATTTTAATTTTAAATGCCGAATGTCATTTATTGAAGGGGGGAGGAGGTCTTAAATACAGGCTTACAGCACAAATTCCTTAATTCTCTAAGGAATTAGGCCTTTTCTTTCTTAGCCATCTATAGTTTTCATTCATTTGGAAGATACATAACAGAGACTAGAAAGCATTGTAAGAATTAAGATTTTTTTATAATGATAAAGTCAAGACTAGTCATATTTTTATAATCCATTTTTCATAAATGATACAAAATAGTTTTGACTTGTTATTTAAAACATATGATTTGTAAGTATAGTCTATGAAAAAAACTTACTGGTTCATATTATACTTAAAACATGCATTTTATATATACTTACACATTAACAATAAGTTTGCATTCTTATTAATTAAGGCATTTTATCGGTTGAGTACCATAGAATGTGTAAGGCAAACCTAGGTGATGTAGCCTACTACATACCTAGGGTATGTGATCCTGTCTCCTGCTCTAGGCAGCTGACTGCTCAATATGTTTCTGTACTGAGTACTCTGACCACTCTGGAGCAAAAATAATAAGCATTTGCATCATCTAAACTGTGATGAAACAGTGAAAATGTGGTCTAGCCTTTTGTGGTGGCACATTCCTCCAATTGCCTTAAACCCCAGCATTTGGGAGGCCAAAGCACATGGATCTCTGTGTTCGAGGCCTAGTTTAGTTTACATGGTGAATTCCAGGCAGGACTATATAGTGAGATCATGAATGAATGAATGAATGGATGGATGGATGGATGGATGGATGGATGGATGGATGGATGGATGGATGGATGAATGAATGAATGAGTGAATGAATGAGGTGGCCTAATAAAAACATTGTAGTGTTTGGGTTCTTACTTTCAGGGTTTTTAAGGGAGCTTGTTGAAGTCTATAAAAACTCCTGCTAAATCTTAGGCTGTAAGTGGTCTGTGTGTTTTGTTTTTTGCCTTCTTTTAATCTCTCACGTCATCTGTGATTTCCTTTTCTTTTGCTTCTTCACTAGGTGAAAGGACTCTCTCAACTTCATTATAATGTTAATCTATATTGTCTGCCTGGACCCAGTTATTGACGTGTTATTTGTTACAGGACTGTGTATTGATGTATAGATTTATTTAAGAGTCCTCACTTCCTTTCTCCCTATTCTCAGGCTAATGGTCAGTCTAATGACTACTAAAAAGTAGTGAACTACATTTTCCTTGTTGTTTAAAATTGTCTCTAATTAAAATCAACTTTAAAGTGAATTCATTTGATAGTTAATATGCTCTTGATCCCTAGAAAAGGAGAGGGAACAACATGGAGAATATTAGTAAAGACAGTAAATTGACAGATCAGAAACTAAATTAACTTCTTAGTTTGGAGGGTTGGTTGAACAGTAGCAATTACTATACCTGTCGAATTCGTAGAAAATGGTAATAGATTTTTTTCCTGGATATCTAATAATGTTACCCTGAGAAATCAAGTTTGGCTTATACTTATATTAGCAAATTACTTATTGGCTGGAAAATAAAGGAAAGTGTAATAAGAAATCAATTTGAAGCAAACTGGAGATATTTGAAATCAAGGAAATACTCAGTAACATATTATGGTTTTCCTTAAGTGCTTAGAAGAAATGAAACGAGAAGCCAGGACTATTAAGATCGACAGAAGACTGACGGGTGCCAATATAATTGATGAACCTCTCCAGCAAGTGAGTTTCAGTATGTGGTATTTGGATTTCATCTATTGTAGTTGAGATATATTTCTTTTGCAGATACTAAGGTGTACCTTTTAGCTATTTAATGTTCTGAAATTTTATGATAATGCTATCTTTGAATTTTATACTTAATAATTCTATTTATTAGGTACCTATAATGAGGCGGTTTATTTAACATGATAGCCATTATTCTAATCTGTATTAGAAAAAAGTTTTGCTGACATCTGATAGTCTAGTAATTTCATAATTTAAAATATTAATGTGACAGTCTTGTTGATCAAGCTCAGTGGTTTGGTAAATTAGACTTTTGAGTTAGTTTTATTCCTTTAAAGATGCTTATCTCTGGTTTGATTAAAAGTGTTAATTAGAAGTAGGTAAAGATACCCCCTCTCAGATATTTTCTGATCATGTACTTTATAATTTGAACCTGTAGTTAACTTATATGACTTGTAGAAATCATAATCTCGATGTTGTGGACTAACAATCCTGGCTGCATCAAAGGTATTAATAGAGTTGTTAGTTTTGTAATCAGGTCACAGTGGATCTGTGGAGGGAGTCTTCAGAGACCTCTCTTCACGTTAATGTCTAATCAGCACTGCTTACGTCTCATCACACACTCCTTGCAGCACTGAGTGTGCATTCTCTTTCCAGACTGTCCACCTGAATGTGGGTAGTCATAGATGCTGTTTTCCTTAAGAACTGGAAGTCCTGAGCTGGGGTATCAAAGCATCATTTTGAGACAATTTTTAACATGAGGCAGTGAAGACAGGAATTTACTATCACAATTTAAGATGTATAGCGGAAGATAAGTTGGCAAGTAATTGTCTTAGTGTTTTGTTGTTGTTGTTTGGTTTTTTGCTGCTGTTAAGTTTTTAAATCCTAAACAGTTGTTTTTTCCCCCTAATGTTTTGCTGTAGGTTATACAGTTTTCATTGAGGGATTATGTCCAGTACTGGTATTACACACTAAGCGATGATGAGTCCTTTCTTCTTGAAATTAGGCAAACTCTTCAAAATGCACTCATTCAGTTTGCTACTAGGTAAGATTACTGCTTATAGTTATACAGAAAAATTCAGGTATGTCATGTATTACAATAGGAAAAATAGCTTCCAAATGAAAGGAGATTTTTAACTAAAAGGTAAATAGAAAAGTAGACTATTACCATGGAATATTCTCATCACATATTATTTACATGAATAAATATTTCCATTTCTCTTAGATAGATGTACTTAATATTTTTAGGAAATGCAAATTTCTTCCAACTGTTTGCATTGTGTTACATTCTCATTACCAACTTCATATTTTTTCTATCTTTGTCAATAGTTGTTATTGTCTGTCAATTTTAATTATAGCTACCTAGTGGGAGTGAGCTAGCAGTTCATTTTGGCTTTGTCTTGCATTTCTCTGAACGTTAACATTGAGCATCCTCTCATGTACTTACTAGCCATCTGCGTATCACCATTAAGGAAGTGTCTAGGCATACTCTTGCTCTGTTTTAAAGTAAGGTTACTTGTATTTTATTACTGGCCCTACTTTGCCTTCTGCTTTATAAATATTGAAGCCAGACATGGTGGTGCACACCTATAATCCCAGCACTCAGGAGACAGAGGCAGGAGGATCTTTGTGAGTTCAAGGCCAGCCTGGACTACATAGCGAATTCCAGGACAGCCAGGTAGACATAGAGAGCCTGTCTGCATTTGGACAGTTATGCTCATTTGTCTGTACTTCTCTCATAGTTTTTGTAATTAATTGGTATAATTGCGTGCCTGTGACAGAGGTGAAGGACATTCAGCATTAATACTTTTTATTTGTCTTGTTAAAAAAAGTTTACTTCTCTAGGAATAGACACCTTTGACCTTTGTCACCATTGAGGCATTTAAACATTTGTAAACTTGTTTTTTAAGTATGTAGGTGTTTTGCCTGCATTTATGTATATGCACCATGTGCCTGATACCTGGGGAGGCTGAAAGAGGACATCAGATCCCCTTAAAACTGGGTTGTAGACAATTGTGAGCTGCTGTGTAGGTTCTGGGAACTGACCCCTGGTCATCAAGAACAGCAGTCAGTGCTCTCAACTGCTGAGCCTTCTCTCCAACTCTACCATTAAGACATTTCATAAACATTAAGTATATAGAAAATGTATTGAAATGAAGGTCTTACAAAATAGTGTGTGCTATATAATTTCAACTATTTTTGTAAATATTTATATATAACAGTGACATTAAATATAAATGCAGGAAATACTAACAGTGATCTTTGGATTTTTAGTTTATGGCTAAATATTGCTAATTCAAGAAAATTTAAAGAAGAAAATTGCATTTTATAAATCAGATATTTTTCCTTTATAGCTATAGATAGGCAATTAAACATACAATGATCAGTAATAAAGATATCCAAGATGATTTTTTTATGTTTATCCTTTTTTAAAATTAAAGACAAAATTGTGGCTGGCTTGATGTGAGCAGGTCCTGTGCATACAGTCCTGGAGCTCCAGGTCCGTGTGTGCTGCTGTGCCGCCGTCGCTCCTGGTGGACACTGGTCTACTGTAGACTCTCCCCTTGCCCTTGGTCTTAAAATTGCCTTGCTCCCTCTCTGATGGTCCCCAAGCCTTGGCGAAGAGAGTGTG
The DNA here is from genome assembly GCA_902168325.1 of Peromyscus nudipes. Taxonomy (NCBI): domain Eukaryota; kingdom Metazoa; phylum Chordata; class Mammalia; order Rodentia; family Cricetidae; genus Peromyscus; species Peromyscus nudipes. The sequence continues at coordinate 7,076 of CABHPH010134606.1, read as the reverse complement.
ATACAGATGTTCTATTTAGATTACATTTTTAGTGTGTGTGTGTGTGTGTGTGTGTGTGTGTGTGTGTGTGTGTGTGCACGCACACATGGCTCACATGGAACATTGCACATGTGGAGGCCGAAGAACAGTCATTTCTTTCCACTACGTGGGTAACAGTTTGAACTCAGGTCTAGTCTTGGAAGAAGGTGCTTTTATCCACTGGACCATTGTCTTAGTCAGAGTTTCTATTGCTGTGAAGAGACACCATGACCACAGCAACTCTTCTAAAGGAAAACATCTAACTGGGGTGGCTCCATTACAGTTTCAGAGATTTAGTCCATTACAGTCATTAGGGGGAGCAAGGCAGCATGCAGGCAGACATGGTGCAGGCGTTGAGTCCTACATCTTGTTCTAAAGGCAGCAGGTGTACTGAGACACGGGGTGATATCTTGAGCATATATGAGACCTCAAAGCCTGCCTCTATAGTGACACACTTCCTCCAGCAAGGCCACATCTCCTAATAGTGCCACTCCCTTTGGGAGCCATTTTCTTTCAAACCACCACAGGCTATCTTGCTGATGAAGGCTAGTTCTGATCACTGTGTAGCTGAGGATGATGCTTACCTCCTGATCCTCTAACCTCCACCTCCCAAGTGCTGGTACAGCAAGAGTGCACCACCACACTTGACATTTCTTTAAAAACAATTCATTTGCTGCCGCTATTGATTGGAGAGTGATTTGGAAACTAATATTTTAATATTGTGCCTGGTATCTAAGTCCTCAAAGTCATGTTTTTTTGAATTTCCTTTTGTGAATTTTGTGTTAATTATTATAAAAAGTTTTAATATGTATTCATTGAGACTGAATGTTTCACCTCACAGGTAAATTTTAATAAAACTTTTGTTTATTGACATAGTTAATATCCTGAGTTCAGGTTTTTATACTTCATCCCATTTACCTTGAAGGATATCCTTTAGCCTAAGGTTCATGCCTTGCTTGTGTAGAGCCTGGTTAAGGCTCTCTGCTCTTGCTGCTCCTGTGGGCACTGCTGCCTTGTGCACGTTCATCGAAGGACTGCGCTCATTGTGTGGAGGTCCAAGGCCTTCAGAAAACCCAGATCTCACAGTGTAGAACTGATTCCTTATGCAATGGTACAGTGCACTAAATAGCCATTTTGGTCAACAGGGCTGTTGTTTGGTTGGTATAATTATAGGTACAAAACTATAAGTCTCCTTAGAGAAGACAGATCCTGGGATGTGATCTAGTGTACAGAATTTCATAGCTAATGAATTGGTGAGTCTTTAATAAAGGCTGTCTGTGCCAGTCTAATATTTTCTAGAAATAATTAGTTTTGGTGTTGTTTTGTGTTACTAGTAATGAGCCATACCCTGCTTAGAATTGACAGGACAAGCAGAGTGGTTGATGCCATCTGGTACAGCCGACAGTTCAGTGACATTCTTTATCTTTTAAAGGCATTGCCATGAAGTAGCTTGAGTGCAAAAAGAGTTTCTCAGTGTCTGTGCTGTTTTAGACCTTAGAGAAGAAAGAGGCAAGTGCTCATGTGTTGCATATGGCCATTCTTCAAGCACCTGTTAACAGTGTTTTGGCTCTGAGAGAGATCAATAAGTCATTGTATATTGAGGACCAATGTTGAACATATTACCTAGGCACTGGGGTACAACTGTAAATAAAGCCCACAGAGATTAATTAAAGTCTGCTTTCCTGAGATTTTTTTTTATTTTAACAATGAAAACATTTAACTGTAGATTGTACAATAAGAAATGTAAAGTGTGATGTTAGCAGAACATGTAAGTGGAGTAGGTAAGAGTCAGTGAACATGTAGGATTGCCATTTTAGATAGCTCTGTGTGAAGTGGAAGTGGGCTGTTCAGGTAGATGTGGGAGAGCAAAGGGACATATGTGGAGAGTGGCTTGAGATGGGCAAAGCAGAGGGACTTGTTTGTTCAGTGGCACCTAGACATATTTGAAGAGTCCATTGAAGTTTGAGAATTGCAGGGAAAGCCTGTCAGTCTACAGAACTGACAGAGAGGAAAACTGAAATAGGTGACAAAGTAAGCAAGGGCGTAGGTCCTCAAGACTGGAGAGACTATATTCATGTGTGCCCACTGGAATAAGGGCTGTGTGTCGGAGAGCTTGTAAGGCTTTCATTTTCTGTTATTATTTGTCGATCTGTATATATAAAGATAACACCGACTGCTGTAGGAAGACTGAGTGGAGGGGAGCTGTGAGGTCATAGGTGTGGGAGACCTAGAAACAGCAGTGCTGAGGAGTAAGACCATAGCATTGGAGACATAGATGAGGGCATGCAAAACTTATGCTTGGAGAAAGTGATGTGATTTGGCTCTGGCTTTGTGCTGAAGTAAAAACTCCATCATCTTGTTTCAAGGCTAGCTAACTTTCTTATTTTTGCAGCCATTTTGGCCAAGTATATAAGCTGCTAGGGCATGTGTACTTGTTTCTTTATGTTAGGGCACATTGTGGGTTTTGGGGAGGGGAGTTGTGTTTTGTGTGTGTGTGTGTGTGTGTGTGTGTGTGAGAGAGAGAGAGAGAGAGAGAGAGAGAGAGACAGAGACAGAGAGAGAGAGACAGAGACAGAGACAGAGAAAGAGAGAAAATATGCTCTTTTAAATTCAAGGACTATTACTTATAAAAGTAACAGCATGAAAGTATTATTAGTCAGTAATAACCCAGGTGTTTTTAGCACAGTAAGTGTCATGTTAAAGAGCATTGTAAACAAAGTGAACAGAGCTTTGGCATTGGTTATAACTTTAGAGCAGTTGATATTAGGAGTTCTCTAGGAAGCTGAGTCATGAATGTGTAGCTGAATGGCTTTTATTAATATTCATATCTCATTTATTTCATATTTATCATGCATTATTTTAAAAAGTACTCCATTGTTAAACTGTTTTCTGCCTTTGTCAAGACAGATAATAAACATTTTTAGTATGGCCTCCTGTTTCTATATGGAAAACAATAATATTGTCCTTCTTACAGTGTTCTTTGGAGTACAAATTTCTCTTTGCATATAATTGTAGGAAAGTCAAAATAGAGGTAGTGTACTGTTTTTTTTTCATCCTCATCATACTTCTATTTTGAAAAATAGAAATCTAGATTTAAATGTTTGAATAGTTTATATTAAATATTTACATTACTTGATGGTTTTTCTAATTTTAAATGTCAGATGTTCCAATGAATTGATGGCTTTGAAATGACTTCTAATTTTGGAACAATTCAGTAGATTAATAAATGGCATTGTTCTATAAAGGAAAACTGATAGGAAATATTATATTATTTTTTCTTCCAAAATAGTTAGAAGGAACCTTTTATGGAATAATTGAGTTCACTGTTTTACAAAACTGAAGGTTGCTCACATAGATTGTGACTTAAATGGCTTTTAAGGCCAGCATATCACTGTGTAGTCAGAGCTGGTCTGTAGTTCAGTGTGTAGCCCCAGCTGACTTGAGAGCCTTCAGCTTTTGCTTGCTTTTGGGTACATGTGTGTCAACATGACTCAGTTAAATTCATTTCTTTGAATAAGGGCAATGGGGGAAGGACCTCTGGTGACTGCTGGGCTTAACTTTTTATTTTAGATTTTATAGAGGGTCATAATATTGCTGCCAGGTTGGTTTGCATGCTTAAACGTGCTTTTATTTTGAGACTTGATCCTTTCTCAGCTCCTAAAGATTCTGACACTGTCATTGTTTGTTTACGTGCACTTTATTCATCTTCTCGTGTCTGTCAGACTAAAGCAGTGCCTTGTCAAGGATAGATGAGGTTTGTTTTGGGAGGTAATCTGTACTTCCTCAGTGCATCACTGCTCTTCAGTGTTCCTCGTGGCAGCTCTGTTTGGATGTGGATGTTATGGAGGTTTCCTTGTGAGCGGCAGGCTGCTGGGGAAGCTGCACCCCCCAAAGGCAGAGTGTGCGTTTGTCTGTGTCACTCATCCCCCGGACTCTCTCTCTCTTCTTTTCTTTCTTTGCCAAGACTGTTTTATTTGCTATACTGCAAAGCCTCCGATTGAAAAGAAATAAACAGGGCCAGCCATGAAATGAACATGTGCACAAGTTGTTCATTGTATGTTTGTTGTCAGTGGTCAATGAATATGTTCTTTCCTGGTCCCATGGCTCTGGGCTCTCTCATGGCCCAGCATCTTCAGGAGCATATCTTACTTTTGTTCGTTCTAGGTATGCTCCTGAAAGTGTTAACAGAATTATGTGCTGTTTTTATTTGTTTTACTGAAATTTTTTTAAGTTTGTTGCTGTTGAGATAGAGTACTAGGTGATTTCATAAGATTAATATTCAACATTTTATATTCTGAAGAGTTTTCTATATGTTATACTTACCATCATCTTTTAGCCTAATGATTCTGTATGTCTTGTTATTAGTGGTCATAGTTTCAAGTGCAAGAAGAAATAGTTTATCCTAGACATTTGGTTTCAGAACATAGGTTGTGTAGCTAAAAGAAAGAGTGGAAAATTTAGAATGGATTCAGAAGAAACCACAAAGTGTTTGAAATACTCTTAAGCAAATGGAAACATTCTGGATAGCTCAGGTATTTTGTATCTGGGCTGAGAAATTACATGATGTACCCATGGGCAGGCTTATTTCAGATTTAATTGGAAAGATTTACTATATTTACCAATTTTAAGAATGTAAATTGTGTTTTTATGCCTTTGGATATTAATTAAAATATATTGCCATAAGACTAAGTGAAATAAGAGCTGATATACTTAGAGTTTTATGTAGTAAAATCTAAGATATGAAAATAATTAAGGAACAAAATCTAACATGAGGAGCTGGAGGGGGGTGCCCTGTGGTTATGAGCACCCGCAGTTCTTACAGAGGACGTTTAATTCTCACCACGACTACCAGCTGGTGGCTGCCCATAAGCTCCAGCCCCAGGGAACCTGACCCGTGTCTGTAAAGCGTTTATGTAATGATATCATGTTTTTCTATAAGGTCAAAAGAAATAGACTGGCAGCCTTATTTTACTACGCGCATTGTAGATGACTTTGGCACTCACCTTCGAGTATTCAGAAAGGCTCAACAGAGGGCAACAGAGAAAGATGATCAAGTGAAAGGTACTGACTATTTCATTTCAAGTTAGGATTTCAGAATCTTATATCTCTTTGCACATTCTCAGTTGTTTTTGTTGTTCTAGGTACAGCAGAGGATCTGGTAGAGACCTTTTTTGAAGTTGAAGTTGAAATGGAGAAGGATGTTTGCCGGGATCTTGTGTGCACTTCTCCGAAAGATGAAGAAGGTTTTATTTTTAATATAACTCTTTTGCAAACAGTCTCAGGTTAGAGACAAGTTAGCAGAGCAAATCTTAGGTGGCATCGTTCTTGCACAGGACAGCTTGCATAGAGAAGACATGACTTTATTGTAACTCTTACATGTAGCCTCTGCATGCTTTTCTCATTCTGAAGGTTATCTTTAAACAACAGAACACTGAACGTTTTAAGAACTATAGTAATTTCTATTCTTCAATTTATTATCTCTACCCTAAGAGTATACCTGTTTTCCTAAACTCTTTTCTAATTAATTTCAAATAAAATATTTAGATTATTATGTGCTGTTTTATTTGTTTGACTAGTTACTGCAATAAGTGTTTCTTGATGTTCAGTTAAAATTTCACTTGATGGAAGTTAGACAAGTTTTAATTAGAGGTTTTTTATTATTATTTTTTCATTTCAGTTTAGTCTCATAGTTAGACATTTACTATTTGGAATGTAATTTTGCCCATGGGATTAGCTGTTGAATTTTTTCCCAAGAGGTGTCCGTGTGAGAACAACCACAAGGAAGCATTGGTAGTTCTGGAAGTGATTTTCTTCAGTTTTGAGGACATGCTAAACTGTTCTCTTGCCTTTTCTGTGATTTTATTCTTTCCCATTTTTTCTTTTTTCCTGTTTATACTTGTTATTAAGTTTAGTTTTCACTGCCTTTAGCATTGTGTGAAATAACAGTTAAATAACAAGTCCGTACAATGGAGTGAGGTATGTGCGTGGGAGCGCTTTCTTAAATCAGTAGACGAGAAGAGCGTAGCCCTGCATTGATAGTACGTGCTGATATTGTAGAAGTGTTTCTTTTTTCCTGAAATAAATAATAGAGGTTATTTTTACGTGCACAAAATCTTTTAAGTATACAAGGATAATACATAATAGAAGTAAAAAGTACATTGTGTATTGAAACTGTCTTAGAGGAAAACAATTTTGTCATTAAAATTTCTCATGGTTAATAAGACTGGTTCAAACAGATGCGAGTTTGATTAATGAAGAGTAACAATTTGGAGAGCGGTGAAGGCAATTTAGTGAATACTGGTGTGCAAGTACTAAAGTGGGAAGCTGTTATGAACATGAACCATTTAAAAATGTTTCTTGTATTAAAAGTAGGTAGAGACTTTAGATTTTCTAATGTTATTATGGCTACTTTTTCTGTTTTTAGGATTCCTAAGGGATTTGTGTGAGGTTTTATTATATTTATTGCTACCTCCTGGAGATTTCCAGAACAAGATCATGCGATACTTTGTCAGGGTAAGCGTAAATTCGTACCAAATCATGACCTAAAGGAACTGAGAGCAGTAGTTCTCAAAACCTTTGGCCTCAAGACCCAGTTAAACTGCAGAATTATTGAAGCATTAAGGAGCTTTTAAAATGCGATTCTTCATCTATAATATGTACGTATCATAAAATACAAAAACAAAATACTGAAACAGAAGAGCATGTAAGTACAAATTCATTAGCTGGTAGATGAGTGACATGCCATGTTGTCCTTTTTAAAATCTTACTGTATGCTTGTTAGAGAGTGAGAGTGAGAACGTAAATAAGGGTATTAGTATCAGGAAAATGGGCGTTGACTCAGTTCATTCTTTGAGAAAGGATTTTGGTCTATGACCATACCACCCTGAGCTCACCCAATCTTATCTGATCTAATAAGCTAAGCAGGGTTGGGCCTGGTTAGTATTTGAATGGGAGAAATGATCTTGGGGCCCTTTTCTGAATTACCCAGAGGTCACTGGCCAATACTTTGAGAACTGCCTTAGAGCTAGATGCTTTAATATTTGGTTATAATACAGACA
>CABHPH010134604.1:12932-23276 GCA_902168325.1 Peromyscus nudipes | reverse complement strand
AACTTCCTTCCTCTACTACCCATTCTGTATTGCCTCCACCCTCAGCAGATCTTTTCTTGAAGGAGTGACCCATACCTTCATTCCTAAAAATTCTATGTGCTTTGTCACTCTACCTGTATTGGGTTGTAGTAGTTTCCTATTGAATTTAATCACAGTACATGGTAACACCAAGAGATGCCTTAAAGGGTCTCCTGCACTCCAGATTTAATCTTTTTTGACTCTTTTGTGGAAAAGCAATCTAATTTCCCCTTGGTAATCAATCACCCCTTCTAACACTGTTATTTTGTTCTTATCCTTTGGCTTAAGGGCATCAGAAGACCAAAGTAGGAAAGCCTGAGCTTCCAGTTTGTGCTGGATAGTTTTTTATCAACTTGACACAAACTATAGTCATCTTAGAGGAGGGAACCTAGGCAAGCCTGTAGAGGATTTTCTTAATTAGTGCTTGACTGGGAAAGGCCCAGTCTATTCTGGGTTGTGTCATCACTGCTATGCTGGTCCTGGGTTCGATAAGAAAGCAGGCTGATCACCCCATCTGAATGGAGAGGGAGGGAGAGTGGATGGGGAAATAGAAGAGAGGTGGGAGAAGGGAACAGGAGGAAAGGATGGAGGGGAAGCTGTGGTTGGTATGTAAAATAAAATAAAGGAAAAAAAAGAAAGAAAGAAAGCAGGCTGAGCAAGCTAGAGGGAGCAAGTTAGTAAGCAAAAGCCCCCCCCCATTGCCTCTGCATCAGCTCCTGCCTCTAGGATGTTCCTGCTTTGTTTGAGTTCTTGTCCTGAATTCCTTTGGTGGTGAACAATGATATGGAAGCTAAGCCCAATAAGCCCTTTCCCCACCAAATTGCTTTGGCCACAGTATTTCATCATAGCAACAGTAACCCTAAGACACAGGTCAACTGAATTTTTCTTATGTTTCCTGGCCGAAACATTCTCCCCTCTGGAATCAAAACTTTTAGGCCAGTACAACCTAAGATCATTGGAATAGGAAGTAAAAATTTCCTCATGGGTTATTAGGCCTGATAGTGAATAAAAACATTCACTTTTCCACCTCTTGATTCTGGGACCTATGAATCCTGAATATGGGAGAAACTGTATCATATGTTTGATGCTGATTCAAAGCATATATTGCCTTCTGGAGCAACCGGCTCCAACCCTCCAAGATGTAGTCACTTAATTGGTGCTGTAATTTGGTGTCTTCAAAGGGCTATTTAATTGTTCTATCAGGCCAGCTGCTTAAGGATGGTGGGAAACATGGTCAGAATTGGGGATTCCATGATCATAGGCCCATTGTCACACTTCTCTATCTGTGAAGTAAATTCCTTGGTAAGAAACAATACAGTGTGGAATACCATCATGATGGGTAAGGCACACTGTAAAACCATAGATGGTAGTTTTGGTAGAAGCATTATGTGCTGGAAAGGCAAATCTATAACAAAAATAAGTATCTACTCTAGTTTTTTTTTTAAAAAAGTGTTATCCTTTCCTTGAATGAACGATTCAATATAATCAAGTTGCCACCAGGTAACTGGTTGGTCACTCTGGGGAATAATGTCACAGCAGGAGCTCAGTTTTGGTCATTTTGTTGGCAAATCTGGCACTTAGGAGCAGTAGTATCCAGGTCAACCTTGATGAGTGGAAGTCCATGTTATCAAGTCCATGCATAACTTCTCTATCTGCCACCATGGCCACTTTGTCCATGGGCCCATTGGACAATGACAGGAATGGCTGGGGAAAGAAAATGACTGTCCATAGAATGGGTCACCCTCTCTGTTTGATTATTGAACTCCCATTCTGCTTAAGTCACATTTTGATGAGCATTTACATGGGATACAAGTATCTTTACATCTGCCACCCATTTAGAGAGATCTATCCATGTAATTCTTTCCCAGATGTCTTTGTTTTGTTTTGTTTTGTTTTGTTTTGTTTTTTCGAGACAGGGTTTCTCTGTGTAGCTTTGCGCCTCTCCCGGAACTCACTTTGGAGACCAGGCTGGCCTCAAACTCACAAAGATCTGCCTGCCTCTGCCTCCCGAGTGCTGGGATTAAAGGCATGCGCCACCACCGCCCGGCCCAGATGTCTTTCTTATCAGTTTTCTAATCATGCTCTTCCCAAATCCCTGACCATACAGCCAATTGAATGTTTATATTAAAAATAAACAAGCAAACATGAAAGGAGGGTATTAATTAGTTGTGGGGAAGGGAATAAGGTAGTGGGGAGTGATTATAGTGAAACTGTCAAAAATATGAAAAGTTAATTTCAAAAAGATAATCTGGAACATATAATATTATATTTATGTGATATAAAATGCTAAGCCCTACTGCTTTCATTCACCATTATTGTTACTATTAGTACATAACTATTGCTGCTCTTTAGTTGGCCAAATTTCTCACAGTGAACCACACTTTTCCATTGAGCTCAATTATTTTTCATCTTCCTTTTTGTCTTTCCAGAATCATTTACCCCTTCCTGAAGAACATCTTCAAAAGTTAAGTGTCTTAGTTTGCCTTTCTATTTCTGTGATAAATACTATGACCAAATGCAGGTGGAAAGGGTTCATTTCAGCTTACTAATTACAATCTATCATGCAGAAAAGCCATGATAGGATCTCAGAACAGGAAGCTGAAGAACTGAAGCAAAACCCACAGAGGAATGCTATTTACTAGCTTGTTTTTCATAGCTTACTCAAATCCACTTGCTGAGGAATGATACCATGTAGAGTGGGCTGGGATCTCCCACATCAATCATTAATCAAGAAAGTTACCTACAGATGTGTTCATGGGACCAATTTGATGGAAGACCCTTCTCAACTGAAGTTCCCCTTCCCAGGTGACTCTATTCTGGGTTAAGTTAACAGCACCTTGAAAAAGAGAGATTTTGTAACCACATCTTGCATTTTAAGTTTTTGAAAAAAAAAAAAAAAGAATATCTAATTGAATGTGGAGTCACACGCTTTTAATCCCAGTACTCCATAGGTAGAGGCAGGCAGCTCTCTTTGAGTTGAAATCTAGCCTGGTCAACATTACAAAGTCTCAGGATAGACAATCCCTGTCTCAAACAAACAAAACAAAACAAAATGATAAGGAAAGGGGAAAAAATCTATTTGTATATTATCCTCACACCTCAAAGACTTTTGTGTAATATGCTAACTTTCTGTTATATGTAAATACCATTATTCCAAATACAACCTGAATTAGTATGGACTACTGTAAATGAGACATCTTACTTATTTTAAATCTATACTTTGCCACATGGCTTGTGGCTTACCGGTATCTTTACATCTTACTTCTCATGGTGGCAGCTGGCAGCGTCCTCTGTTCTGCCTTTCTCCTTCCTCCTCAAGAACTAAGAAAAGGTACCAAGTCATGTGGCTAAACATAAATAAGAATTATGGGTTAATTTAAGATGTAAGATCTAGCTAGCGAGAAGCCTAAGCCAACAGGCCATACAGTTTATAATTAATATAAGCCTCTGTGTGTTCATTGGGTCTGAGCAGCTGCAGGAATGAGAGGACCAGGTATCCGGGTGGGCACAGGAAAACCTTCAGCTACAAATGGCGCCAAGATGTGGGGCAAGAGTTTCTACATAAAACCTGAGAAAGCTTTAAAAAAGAGTTCTCAAATGGAGCCAAGAGCAGCTTCCTAGTTGTCTCTCTCAGGCCAGCTGCAGCATGTGGGCTTGAGCTACTCTGTGGCGGGTTCAGGATGTGCAGGCTTGATCTACACCATGTTACACAGAGGTGTCTCCAAGCTGTGCACTATGCTGTGTGGTAGATATAGCTTTTGCTAGTACAAAATAAATAAATAAATAAATAAATAAATAAATAAATAAATAAAGAAAGAAAGAAAGAAAGAAAGAAAGAAAGAAAGAAAGAAAGAAATTAAAAGAAAAATAAAAAGAAAAAGGTTTTTGGGCTACATGCTGCTGGATGGAAGCATAGACCCACTGCCTCCCAGAGTCAGGGGACAGCCTGGTTCCCAGAGCTGGGGTTAAATGTACCATCGCCATGTTGGGAAGCTGAGATGGGCGGAGCCAGTAGCCACAGCTACCATTTCAGTCCTAGTAATACTGCAGTTTAAAGCAATATGTTCACAATAAGACACATTCAGATGGAATGGGTTACAATGTGTATAAAAATGTATGTAGGCTTGAAAGAGAGAGAAAAATAATATATGCAGTTATATAAAGAAATGATAGTTTTAAAAAATAAGCTCTTTAAAGAGACAGTAAAGGTAATATAAAAAATAAGCCACTTAAAGGTGAATATTGCACAGAGAGTCTGGATTGTGTTGTCTTTGAGATTTTTAACTGCAGAAAGACATTTGATTGTAAAGGCTGCTCAGTTAAACCAATATATACATTTTAAAGCTATCTTGACTTCAAAATTTGGATCTAAGGATATGTTGCTTTGGAAAGGAGGCTCTGCTTTAGTTTCCACAGAAAGCAAGAGGCTATGGATTTGTTCCAGGTTAAGATGGATCAGATTAGACCTGCCAAGAACCCCTGAAAGGTCGCTGATGACACCATGGCCCAGGTGATCCAACATCCAAAAACAGCTTCAAGGCAACTGGCTCAGACAATGCAGCCTCACAGACTACTCCAGTCAGGACTTGACCATAATTCTTAATTTTCTCAGGATCCCCATAAGATTGCCAGTGCCGTCATCCAGCAGGAAGTAGTATGAGAAGTTATGCCCAAATTCCCAAAATATTGTTTATAAATGTTTATTTTTATGTAAAAAGGGTTGATTATAAATACAATCTCTTTCTTTTAAAAAAGCGGAGAGGGAATAGTATAGATATGATAGGATAAAAGGGTAGATTATTGAACCTACTTCTAAAGAGCAACTTGTTTGAAATGTTTTATATTACTATGGATTTTAGTTTATTGATACAAATTTACAGTTGATTTTGTTTTATATATATATATATTTATATACTCTCATTTAAGGTATTATGTTTGTGCAGCCTATTTGAAATTGTAATGGATAATTAAGAAATAGATTAATAATTAGTCATCTATGATAATCACACTTGTAGTCATGTTAGTTAAGTTTTCTAGATATGCATAAATATATTTCAGTTAGGTAGGTAATCTTCAAACACTTCAAAGACCTACAGAATATGGCATTTAAAATGTTTTAAAAACTTAGACTTTCTGGACAGTGAGACATGTCTGCTCCTGACAGCACTGATTTACTTCAAAAAGAAAGATGAACATTGAAGACACTCCATATGGAATTTATCTTCTTCTTGGCAAACATAGCCATCTGGACAAGAAAATGTTCTTGCCTGGTTTGCTTGACAAAATGTTATATCGACTCATAGGAAGGTAACCACTGAACTTTGCAAGGCAAAATGGTCCTTCAGGTTCCTGCTTCACAGAAGAAACAGTCAGACATTCTACAGGACACAGAGAGAAGTGACTGAGAGACTCTAGACCTATGGGCTGAAGGTGGATGCCCCAACATTGCAGAAGAACTCTGGGGTGACTGTCCAGGCAGCCAGCTGTCTCTGTCATTCTAGATTTTTGAAAGTTGCTTACAATGCACTTCCTGTTTACTTAGGTAATATTATATCCTTCTGGGGTCTTTCATGTAGTTGATGACTAGATAGTTATAATTTTCCTTGGTTATGATAAAAGATAAATTAGATATAAAACTTTAGACTTAACGCCAGGTGGTGGTAGTGCACGCCTTTAATCCCAGCACTCGGGAGGCAGAGCCAGGTTGATCTCTGTGAGTTCGAAGCCAGCCTGGTCTACAGAGCAAGATCCAGGACAGGCACCAAAACTACACAGAGAAACCCTGTCTCGAAAAACCAAAAAAAAAAAAAAATCCATATAAGTTTCTGAGTGACTGTTTTATAAGTGGCTGCATGGTCTGTGAGGCTGGGCAGGACCAGAGAAACCTTCAGCTACAGTAATGTACCCTAAAGGTTCTGCATCCTACTCAGAGACACTTGCTCATCCATGTTCATTGCTGCTTTATTCATAATACCCAAAAACTAGAAACAACCTATATGTCCCTCAACAGAAGAATGGACAAAGAAAATATGGTATAATTAATTGTACAATGAAGACCCTTTTTTCATTTTTATTTATTTATTTATTTATTTATTTATTTATTTATTTATTTATTTTTCTGTTATCAGCTTCATACAGTACAAATTCTTATCCTAGTAGTGAAATGTTTCACTAAGGCTTGCCCAACGATTGAGTAAAACCAAAATTTATTATAAGCCACAGTCATCCTAGGGTCCCTCCTGCTATGTAGCCTCCCTGGTTCTGTGGGTTGCTTTCTGATTGTTCTTTGCTTTATATCTAATATCCACTTATGAGTGAGGACATACCATGTTTGTCCTTCTGGGTTTGAGTTACCTCACTCAGGATGATACTTTCTATTCCATCCATTTGCCTGCAAATTTCATGCTGTCATTGTTTTTCTCTGCCGAGTAGTACTCCATTGTGTATATGTACCACATTTTCTTAATCCATTCTTCAGTTGAGGGGCATCTAGGTTGTTTCCAGGTTCTGGCTATTACAAATAGTTCTGCTATGAACATAGTTTAGCATGTATCTTTAAGCATTCCTTGGGTATATGCCCAAGAGTGGTATGGCTGGGTCTTGAGGTAGTTCGATTCCCAGTTTTCTGAGAAACTGCCATACTGATTTCCACAGTGGTTGTACAAGTTTGCACTCCCAGTTTGCTTCGCATCCTCTCCAACATAGACTGTCAGGTGGTATCTCAGAGTCATTTTGATTTGCATTTCTCTGATGACTAAGGATGTTGAGCATTTCTTTAAATGTATTTCAGCCATTTGAGATTCTTCTTTTGAGAATTCTCTGTTTAGCTCTTTAGCCCATTTTAAAATTGGATTGTTCAGTATTTTGATGTCTAGTTTCTTGAGTTCTTTACATACTTTGGAGATCAGCCATCTGTCAGATATGGGGTTGATGAAGATCTTTTCCCATTCTGTAGGCTGTCTTTTTGTATTATTTACTGTGTCTTTTGCCTTATAGAAGCTTCTCAGTTTCAGGAGGTCCCATTTATTAATTGTTGCCCTCAATGTCTGTGCTACTGTTGTTATATTTAGGAAGTGATCCCCGGTGCCAATGTGTTCAAAACTACTTCCTACTTTCTTTGAGATGTCATATGGAAACTTAACACAGTAGAAGTTTTTTAAAATACAAACATTTATGAAAGTATCTAAATGAAATCACCAAATAATGGGAGAGACTGATCTCTAACTGGATATCTCCTGACAAAATGAAGCTTCTAGTACTGAGATTCAGTTATATCTAATTGAGTTTTTGTCCAAAGTGTCCCATGGGAATCTCCAAACTATCTAGGCCGTTGCCAAGACCATCAGCTGCTCTCTGAAAATGAACAGCAAGGTCCCATGGCTGAAGACAACACCCACACAATGCACATGGAAAAGTTGAGCTGGTGACAACATAGAGTCTTTTGCACCTATGTGCTACTTACTGTCTTTAGTACAGAAAAGTATTCTGCAGGCTACCAAAAGTGAAAGGTACACACCAACCTAGCCACAAACCCTCTGATCTACAATGGTGTCTTGTCTGCAAGATATGAAAGGGCAATGGTGGCACAAAGTTTGTGGGAGTCACCAACCAATATTTGATTTGACTGAAGGCCCATTCTAAGAGGTTGGAACCCAAACCTGACACTGCTTGGGTGAATAAACCTGAGAATTATATAGTCCAGGGACCTAGGATAAAGCCAACTACTGCTGTTGTAAACACACACACACACACACACACACACACACACATGCTCATGGATGCACACACATGCACACAAAAAACACAAACAAAATATAACAATAAAAGACTCCTAATTCTCCCATACTCATAAATCAACATCTTGCTCAGCCATCATTAAAGAAGCTTCCTCCTGTAGTAGATGGGAACAAATACAGGGCCCATAGTCAGACACTGTGCAGGGCATGATAGTAACACTCAGCTCTAAATGCATGTTTCCAAAAACAAAACCCTTCCCTTGGGGCTCAGGGAACCCCCCAGGAGGAAAATGTGTAAAAATAATACTAATTAAAATGTTACTAGAGCAGAAACAGAAATAAATGGACATACGGAAAAAATGCTTTTGAGGCAAATAGCTAAAACAATTTAAAAAAAACCTGTGTAACTCTAGAGCCTTATTGTGGATTTCCAATATCTTAGTAAGTCAGCTGAGATAAGAATTTATCAATGTTTTAAGTCAATACCAAAGTCAGTTCTGTGAAAGTCTATTTGTTCTCCACTTTGAAGATGTAGCTGAGGTAAAGGACGCACTTGACTAGATTTGATGATTTTGCATTGTATTCACAAATCTACAACTGAAAATGGCCAATTACACCAACAAAAGGTCATAGGTCATTCAAAATATGAACTCTCCAAAGATACCAGCTTCATTAAAATTAGAAAGGCTTGAAAATTTTCACCTGTATTTCACTTTTGAACGTGTAATGATTCCTTTTTAAAAATCTGTGTGTATGTGTGTGTACGTGCATGTATGTGTGTGTGTTTGTGTTCTAATGAGTGTTCATATTCATGTGTGCATGTCCATGTACATGAGTCCGAAACCTACCAGGCATGACATGTGATGTCAAAGACAACCTTAGTGTTGATCCTTGCTTTCCTCTTTGGTTGAGACAGGGTCTCTCCTTTGTCACCACTGCATGTGCCTGGATTCCAGGGAGTCTCTTGTCTCCACTTTATACCTCACAATAGGAGTGTTCAGACCACAGAGGCAGGGTGCCATGTCTGGTTTACATAGATGATAGTGATCTAAATATAGGTCCACATACTCAGGTAGCAAGATACACATTCCTCATCCTGCCAATTTTTTTTTAAACCTCATATTTTCTGAACTCTCTTATTCAGTACTGAGATATTTTCCTGGAGTTATTTAGAAGGCAGTACAATTGGTTTTAAGCAAAGAAGCTGAGTTTTTATTTACACTGTTTCCTTCTTCTTTATCATTGCTCTATGAGTTAATTTGTGAACTAGAGTGTATGTTCTGCCATAGCAAAAAGCTATTTTGTCTTCACCCTACAACTCAACTCTTAATTTTTATTATAACTTTTGTTTCTATTAAAGAGAGAGAGAGAAGAGAGAAAATAAAGATTAAGTGTGTCCTTAATGGCGCTAACACATATTATGTATACATTCAAAAAGAACCAAATGTTATTATTTTTAACATTAACTACTAGTATATAAATATTCAAATAATATTTAGGTTTAATAATATTTTAAAGTTATAATTTAATAATTTAAAATTAATTCTTACTATAATCTACATTTGACACAAAAATAACACTTTAAAATCCTAATCCATGACTAGCAAATGGCTTAGCAGGTAAGGGTGCTTGTCTGTAGAGCTGACAATCTGAGTTCAACCTCTATAGTCCACAAGCTGGTACTGTGGGATGTCTTTCTGTATGCTGTGAATATGTGTGGCTCCCATTGGACAATAAAGCTGCATTGGCCTATGGCAGGGCAGGATGGAGTGAGGAGGGAAAATCCAAAAGAGGTAGTGCGAGAAGAAGGGAGGGGTAGAGGAGATGCTAGCAGACTGGTAACGCCATGCCACGTGGCAACATATAGATTAATAGGAATGAGTTAAGATGAAGGAGCTAGATAGCAAGAAGCTGAAGCCATAGGCCATACAGTTTGTAATTAATATGTCTCTGAATGATTATTTTATAAATGGCTGCAGGACTGTGGGTCCAGGCAGGACTGAGAAACATCTGGTTACAAGCTGGTGTGAGAAAGTTGACTCCCGAAAACTACCCATGCATGAATTATTGCAGGAACACACACTGTCCCCACAATTAAAGTAAGAAAAAAATTCTTAATCCATAAAACACAATTAGAAATGTTTCATAAGAGCAAGCAGATGCAGAAATCCACAGCCAAGCACCCTGCTGAGCTCCAGGAGTCTAGTCGAAAAGAGGGAAGAGGGATTGTATGAGCAAGGGGCATCAAGATCGCGATGGGGTAAACCAACATTGCTGCCTAAACATGAGCCGAACAGGAAAAACAATAGACATGTTAGTGTGGATGGTGGAAAGATCATGAGGTCTCAGCCCTTCATAAAGAACCACAGGCTGAGGGGCCCCCAACTGGATCAGGCCCTCTGAATGGGTGAGACAGTTGATTGGCTTGATCTGTTTGGGAGGCATCCAGGCAGTTGGACCAGGTCCTGTGCTCAGTGCATGAATTGGCTGTTTGAAACCTGGGGCTTAGCAGAGACGCTTGGCTCAGCCTGGGAGGAGGGGACTAGACCTGCCTGGACTGAGTCCACCAGGTTGATCTCAGTCCTCGGGG
>CABHPH010134604.1:0-12832 GCA_902168325.1 Peromyscus nudipes | reverse complement strand
GGAGGGGGGAGAATGGGAGAATCTATGGCTGATATGTAAAGTTGAATTATATTGTAAAATAAAATAAAATAAATTAAAAAAAAAAAGAACTACAGGCAAGTAAGGAATGTGGAAAGTGGGAGAAATGGTCTTCCCCACGGAAGCACTCACCAACTGGTTATTCACTGCCAAACGGTCAACCTTGAGAACATATGTACAAGTAACATTATATAGATGATTTAGAAGTGTGTGTGTGTGTGTGTGTGTGTGTGTGTGTGTGTGTGTGTGTGGTGTGTAGTGTGTAGCAGCAACTAACAAGAAAAGAAACTCAATTTGAAAAGGAACAAATAGGTCCATGGGAGGGTTTGGATGCAGGAAAGAGGAGGAGGAATAATTATGTAATTATATTGTGATCACAAACAAAATAAATAACTTAAAAAAAAACGATCACGATGGGGAAATCTACAGAGACAACCAAACCAAACTAGTGGGAACTCATTAACTTTAGACAAATAGCTGTGGAGCCTCCATAGGACGGGACTCGGCCCTCTGCATATGGGAAACAGTTGTGTAGCTTGGTTTGCTTAAGGAGCTCCTTGGCAGTAGGATCAGAATCTATCCCTGGTGCATGAGCTGGCTTTCTGGAGCCCATCACCTATGGTGGGACACCTTGCACAGCCTTGATGCAGGGGGGTGGGGCTTAGTCCTGCCTCCACTGAATGTATCAGGCTTTGCTGACTCACCATGGGAGGCCTTATCTTTTTGGAGGAGGGGATAGGGGATGGGTTGGGGGGAAGACTGGGGAGGGGAGTGGAAAGAGAGATGAGAGGGGGATCTGTGGTTGTTATGTAAAATGAATAAAAATTTCTTAATAAAGAAAAAAAAGAAATGTTTCATAAGAATACTCTTTATTGTGAAAATGAAGATCCACATAGATACTTTTCTGCTATATTTTTTCTTCTGAATTATAGTCCAGCACAAATCTTATGAAATCTTCAAAGGATAGAGTGTTATCCTTAGAATTCAGATCCTCACAGGTTCTCCAGTCCTGCGTGTTTAAGCCAAAAAAAGTCAGTCAATTTTCATATAAAACTAGCTTATAGATTTTCATATTGCATCTTCAGTCTAAGGAGTGTGAGCACAGTGATTATTTCCTGCTTCATGCTCTCCTCTGCCTGCCATGGTCATGGATGGAGCCACCCTTCCATGCAGGGCCACATTATGCTAGTGACTGCTCCCAGAGAAACAGCAGAGAAAACTGTGTTCTTGCTATAAAAAAATCTTGCTATAACGGTGTACTTGCTATAAAAAAATCATTTTTATTTAGTATTTGGAAAATATAAAGAAATACTGTATTATTGCTTGCTAAAATACTGTATTATTGCTTGCTAAAACTGTGTTCTTGCTATAAAGAATCATTTTTATTTAGTATTTGGAAAATATAAAGAATACTGTATTATAATATATGAAAAATTAAAATCTCTTTAGAAGCACATTTTAACTGGAGAAAAATTCCACACATTAATTGATACATTTCTATATTCAAGTACAAATGTTTCTTTACAAGAAATAATTGTGATTAATTATAAATTGAAGAATAAAGAAAAAAACAGGCAATTGAGTCAGATTATTAGGCATTGTTAATAAAACTCAGGTGAGGGTAAAACACAGAGATATGTGATGACATTAAATTTTATGTCTTCTAAAATAAAAAGCAGCAGAAAATGTATACTGCAAATTTTCTGGAGTAATCTCTTTATGTCAAATCAATGAATATAATTTTTACTCTTAAATGTTAAAATGTTCTATTTTGGGAGTTTAATATGATTTGAATTTAAATTTTCATGATATGATCTACAGGAAAATAACTAATTTAATTTACAGGATTATTGAAAGACAGTTATCCATATGCCAAATAAAGAGTAACAAAAATAGACATTAGGGGCTGGAGAGATTGCTCAGCAGGCAAAGGCTCTCTCCACCAAGACTGATGATCTTAGTTCAATCCCTGGGTCCTACATGGTAGAAGGAAAGAACAAAGTCCTAAAATTGTCCTCTGTACTACACACACGTGCCATGGCACACACATGCACATACTGGCAGGCACACACACATATACATACACAAATGTAATAAACATATAAAATTTAAATATATTTTTTAAATAGACTGAGTTCCATGCTCAAGTAGATGGCCTCATACATATATACATATATACACATACATACATATACATATAGACATATAGACATATATACATATATATGTCATGAAATGAACTTGAGAACGGTACATTACGAAAGGACATGAGAGGAGTTGTGGGGAATGAAGGGTAGATAATATTTTATTGTATACATGTGTGAAATTCTCAAGAATAAAGTAGAGCTCTTTAAATAGACTCTAAAAAAACTTAGTTAATCCCATATTGCCTATGTCTAGTAACTAATAGGGAAGCCTGACACAAAACATCCAGGATATCTGGGATACCATAAAAAGACCAATTCTAACAATAATAGGAATAGAAGATGATTCATAGTTCAAAGTCCCAAATAAGATTTTTAATAAAATCATAAAAGAAAATTTTCCTAACCTAAAGAAAGAGATGAGTATAAAAATACAAGAAGCATACAAAAGACCAAATAGATTGGACCAGAAAAGAAAGACCCCTGACCACATAATAATCAAAACTCTAAACACAGATATCAAAGAAAGAATATTAAAAGCTGCAAGAGAAAAAGGCCAAATAACACATAAAGGCAGAACTATTAGAATTACACCTGGATTCTCAATTGGAGATTCTAAAAGTCAGAAGGTCACAGACAGATGTACTTGAGACTATAAGAGATAACAGATGCCAGCCCAGATTATTATACCTAGCAAGACTTTAAATCACCACAGATGGAGAAAATAAGAGCTATTCCATGATAAAGCCAAATTTAAACAATATCTATGTACAAATCCCACCCTACAGAAGGTGCTAGAAAGAAAACTCTAACCTAAGGAATTTTACTACACACATAGAAGCACAGGGAATAATCTCACACTAGCAAAATCAAAAGAGGGGACACAGACAAACAGACAGAGAGACAGATTTCACACACACACACACACACACACACATACCACTACCACCACCAATACTACGAACACCACCAGAAGAAACAAGATAACAGAAATCAACAACCATTGGTCATTGATAACTTTCAATATCGGTGGTCTCAAACAGACTAACAGAATGGATGCAAAACCAGGACATATCTTTCTACTATGTTCAAGAAACACACCTCATCTTTATAGGACATATATTACCTCAGATTAAAGGGTTAGTAAAAGATATTCTAAGCACATGGATCTAAGAAACAAGCTGATGTAGCCATGTAACAGCTGGCAAAATAGACTTCAAACCAAAACCAATCAAAAGAAATAAAGAACCACATCACATACTCATCAAAGGAAAAATCCACCAAGATGACATTTCATTTAACATCTATGCCATAAACACAAGGGCACCCAAGTTTGTAAATGAAACACTACTACCACTTAAATAACATATTGACCCTCATACACTGATAGTGGGAGACTTCAGTACTCTACTTTCACCAAAGGGCAGGTCATCCAGACAAAAATGAAATAGGGAGATATGGGAGCTACAAGAAATTATAAACCTTTCCCCGCCGCCTCGCCAAGAAAACAGCCCTCTGTGACACCAGCGAACACCAGTCATAAGTCCATCCTGCATAATTGGCAACAGGTAAGACCCTATCTCCAAACTGGGCAGACCAGGTCCCTAGCCCCTAGGCCCTGGGGTCACATTCCGTGCCCCTCCCCCAAAACCATTGGAGCCCCAGGGAACCTCTAGCTGCCTCTTCCCCCACTCTCTCACCAAGAAAACATGTCCCATTCTGCACCAATTAGGAATAACTGCTCCCTGAGACAAAGTCCACCGGTGCCCATAGGACTAAGATCTGCTCCTTGAGATGCAGAATCCACCAGCACCGATCAGACCGAGAGCTGGGATTAGACCAAGAGCTCCCATTAGACCAAGAATATCAATTGGACCGAAAGAGGCTTCCTCAGACACAGACACCACTTGCACAGAGTGGAGGAAGAGATGAGTAGACACCAATGCAAAAATACATTCAACAACATAATGACCAATATGGCACCATCAGAACCTACTGGTGCTACATCAGCAAGACCTGAACATCCCAAAGCAGAAGAAGCAGAAGAAATTGACCTTAAAAATGACTTTAAAGGATGACAGAGGCCTTTGAAGAGGAAATGAAAATTAACCTTAAAGAATTTGAAGAAAAGAAAAACAAAAAATTGGAAGAAATCAATAAAATCCTTTTAAAAAGCCAAGAAATAGCAACTAAACAGGTGAATGAAAACTGAAATAGAGTCAATAAAGAAGATACAAATTGAGGGAATGCTGGAAATGGAAAATCTGAGTAAATGAATAGGAACTACAGATGCAAGTATAACCAACAGAATGCAAGAGATGGAAAAGAGAATCTCTGACGTTGAAGACACAATAGAGAAAAAGGATTTATCGGTCAATGAAAACACAAAAGCCAAAAAACTCATAATACAAAATGTCCAGGACATTTGGGACACCATGAAAAGACCAAACCTAAAAATAATAGCGATAGAAGAAGGAGAAGAATATCAACTCAAATGCACAGAAAATATATGCAACAAAACCATAGAAGAAAACTTTCACAACATAAAGAGGGAAATGCCTATGAAGGTACAAGAAGCTTACAGAACACCAAATAGATTGGATCCAAAAGAAAAGAAAAAGATTGCCACATAATAATCAAACCACTAAACATATAGAATAAAGAAAAAATATTAAGAGTTGGAAAGGATTCCAGAAGCCTGCCCATAGACCAGGGACAGATCCCGATCCCCCTGCCTGGGTGCCCCCCAAATAGTTCGAGCCAAACAACCATCTTCTGTATCCAGAGAGCCTAGTCAGATTCCATGGGGGCTCCACAGTCACCAGTCCACAGTTCATGGGCTTCCACTAGTGTGGCCGGTCATCTCTGCACGTCCTTCCATCATGATTGCACAGCCTTGGTGCAGTGGGAAGGGGCTTGGACCTACCTAGGCTTAGTGTGCTGGGCTTTGCTGACTCTCTATGGGAGACCTCGATTTGGGGGATGTGGGGATGTGGGGTAGCTTGGGAAAGAGGGCTGGTAGGTGGGAGGAGGGAGGAAGGGGGGGTCTGTGAATAGCACGTGGAATGAGTAGAAAATTTCTTAATAAAGAAAAATGAAAAAAATATAAAATTTTTTTAAAAAAAGAGCTGGAAAGGAAAAAGGCCAAGTAACATATAAAGGCAGACCCATCAGAATAACACCTGACTTCTCAATGGAGACTCTGAAAGCCAGAAGGTCCTGGACAGATGTAATGCAGACACTAAGAGACCATGGATGCCAACCCAGACTATTATATCCAACAAAACTGTCAATTGCCATAGATGGAGTAAACAAAATATTCCATGATGAAACCAGATTTAAGCAATATCTTTCCACAAATCCAGCCCTATAGAAAGCACTAGAAAGAAAAATCCAACCTAAGGAATTTAGATACACCCATGAAAACACAGGCAATAAATAATCCCACACCAACGAATACCATAGAAGAGAAACATGCAACACTACCAACAAAAAAAGTAACAGGAATCAACAATCACTGGTCATTATTATCCATTAATATCAGTGGTCTCAATTCACCTATAAAATGACACAGGCTGACAGAATGCATACAAAAACAGGATCCATCCTTCTGCTGTATACAAGAAACACACCTCAACTTTAAAGACAGACACTTCCTCAGAGTAAAAGGCTAGGGAAAGACTTTCTAATCAAATAGACTTAAGAAGTAAGCTGGTATAGCTATCCTAATATCTAATAAAATAGATTTCAGACTAAAATCAATCAAAAGAGATCAGGAAGGACATTACATACTTATCACAGGGAAAATCCACCAAGATGAAGTCTCAATTCTGAACATTTATGCCCCAAATACAAGGGCACTCACGTTTGTAAAA
The DNA here is from genome assembly GCA_902168325.1 of Peromyscus nudipes. Taxonomy (NCBI): domain Eukaryota; kingdom Metazoa; phylum Chordata; class Mammalia; order Rodentia; family Cricetidae; genus Peromyscus; species Peromyscus nudipes. The sequence goes on along the minus strand of CABHPH010134604.1, from coordinate 6,795 downwards.
GAAACATTACTTAAATGTGCTGAAATCGTAGATCAAACCCCACACACTAGTAGTGGGAGATTTCAACACCCCACTCTCACCACTGGATAGATCTGCCAGACTGAAACTCAACAGAGAAATAAGGGGCCTAACAGAAGTTATGACAAAAATGGACTTAATTGATATCTACAGAATATTTCACCCAACACAAAAGAATATACCTTCTTCTCAGCACCCCATGGAACCTTCTCTAAAATTGACCACATGCTCGGTCACAAAGCAAATCTCAACAGATACAAAAAAATTGGAATAAACTCCTGTATTTTATCGGACCACCATGGCTTAAAGTTAACTTTCAACAACAACAAAAATTCCAAAAAGTCTACAATCTCATGGAAACTGAACAATGCCCAAATGAGTCACTAATAGGTCAAGGAAGAAATAAAGAAATTAAAGATTTCCTAGAATTCAATGAAAATGAAAGTACAACATACCCAAACTTATGGGACACTATGAAAGCAGTGCTAAGAGGAAAATTCATAGCACTAAATGCCCACATAAAGAAGATGGAGAAATCTCACACTAGTGACTTAACAGCACACCTGAAAGCTCTAGAACAAAAAGAAGCAAACTCACCCAGGAAGTATCGATGCCAGGAAATAATCAAATTGAGGGCTGAAGTCAATGAAATAAAAACAAAGAGAACAATACAAAAATCAATAAAACAAAAAGTTGGTTATTTGAAAAAATCAACAAGATAGACAAACCCTTATCCAAATTAACTAAAAGGCAGAGAGAGAGAGAGAGAGAGAGAGAGAGAGAGAGAGAGAGAGAGAGAGAGAGAATCTAAATCAACAAAATCAGAAATGAAAAGGGAGATGTAACAACAGACAATGAGGAAATCCAGAGAATCATTGGGTCATACTTCAAAAACCTGTACTTCACAAAATTGGAAATCTGAAAGAAATGGACAATTTTTTCTGGATAGATGCTGCATACCAAGATTAAATCAAAACCAGATAAACTATTTAAATAGACCAATAACCCCTAAGGAATTAAAAACAGTCATTAAAAATCTCCCAACCAAAAAAAAAAGCCCAAGTCCAGATGGTGTCAGTGCAGAATTCTACCAGATTTTCAAAGAAGAGCTACTTCTAATACTCTTCAAATTGTTCCACACAATAGAAACAGAAGGAACATTACCAAGCTCTTTTTATGAGGCCACAGTTACCCTGATACCCAAACCACACAAAGATGCAACAAAGAAAGAAAATTACAGACCAATCTCCCTCATGAACATTGATGCAAAAATACTCAACAAAATTTGGCAAAATGACTCCAAGAACACATAAAAAAAATCCACTATGGCTTCATCCCAGAGATACAAGGATGGTTCAACATATGAAAATCTGTCAATGTAATACACCATATAAACAAACTGAAAGAAAAAAAAAACACATAATCATTTCATTAGATGCTGAAAAAGCCTTTGACAAAATCCAACATCCCTTCATGATAAAGGTCCTAGAGAGATCAGGAATACAAGGAACACACCTAAACATAATAAAGGCAATTTACAGTAAGCCAACAGTCAACATCAAATTAAATGGAGAGAAACTCAAAGCGATTCCACTAAAATCAGGAACAAGAGAAGGTTGTCCACTCTCCCCATCTTTATTCAATATAGTTCTTGAAATTCTAGCTAGAGCAATAAGACAACAAAAGGAGATCAAAGGGATAGAAATTGGAAAGGAAGAAGTCAAACTTTCTCTATTTGCAGACAATATGATAGTGTACATAAATGACCCCAAAAATTCTACCAGGGAACTCCTACAGCTGATAAACTCCTCCAGTAAGGTGGCAAGATACAAGATTAACTCAAAAAAAATCAGTAGCCCTCCTATATACAAATGATAACCAGGCTGAGAAAGAAATAAAAGAAACATCACCCTTTACAATAGCCACAGATAATATAAAATACCTTGGGGTAACTCTAACTAAGCAAGTGAAAGACCTGTATAAGAACTTTAAGTCTCTGAAGGAAAAAATTGAAGATGTCAGAAAATGGGAAGCTCTCCCAGGCTCATGGATGGACAGAATTAACATAGTAAAAATGGCAATCTTACCAAAAGCAATTTACAGATTCAACGCAATCCCCATCAAAATCCCAACACAATTCTTCACAGACTTGGAAAGAACAATAAGAAACTTCATATGGAAAAACAAAAAACCCAGGATAGCTAAAAGAATCCTGTACAATAAAGCAACCTCTGGAAGCATCACGATCCCTGACTTCAAGCTCTACTATAGAGCTACAGTAATAGAACAGCTTGATACTGGCATAAAAACTGACATGTGGACCAACAGAATCAAATTGAGGACCCTGACATTAATCCGCACACATATGAACACCTGATTTTTGACAAAGAAGCCAAAACTGTACAATGGAAAAAAAGAAAACATCTTCAACAAATGGTGCTGGCATAACTGGATGTTAACATGTAGAAGACTGCAAATAGATCCACATCTATCACCATGCAGAAAACTCAAGTCCAAGTGGATCGAAACCTCAACATAAATCCAGTTACACTGAACCTGATAGAACAGAAAGCATGAAGTGGTCTTGAACACATTGGCACTGGAGATCACTTCCTAAGTATAACACCAGTAGCACAGACCCTGAGAGCAACAATTAATAAATGGGACCTCTTGAAACTGAGAAGCTTTTGTAGGGCAAAAGACATGGTCAATAAGACAAAAGGACAGCCTACAGAATGGGAAAATATCTTCACCAACCCCACATCTGACAGAGGGCTGATATCCAGAATATATAAAGAACTCAAGAAACTAGACATCGGGCTGGAGAGATGGCTCAGAGGGTAAGAGCACTGGCTGTTCTTCCAGAGGTCATGAGTTCAATTCTCAGCAACCACATAGTGGCTCACAACCATCTATAATGAGATCTGGTGCCCTCTTCTGACCTGCAGGTGTATATGCAGACAGAACACTGTATACATAATAAATAAGTAAATCTTAAAAAAAAAGAAACTAGACATCAAAATACCTAACAATCCAATTAAAAAATAGGCTACAGAGCTAAACAGAGAATTCTCAACAGAAGAATCTCAAATGGCTGAAAGACATTTAAGGAATTGCTCAACATCCATAGTCATCAGGGAAATGCAAATCAAAATGACTCTGAAATACCATCTTACACCTGTCAGAATGGCTAAGACCAAAAATGAAGACAGCTTATGTTGGAGAGGATGTGGAGCAAGGGGAACACTCCTACACTGTTGGTAGGAATGCAAACTTGTACAGCCACTCTGGAAATCAGTATGGTGGTTTTTCAGAAAATTGGAAATAAGTCTTCCTCAAGACCCAGCTATACCACTCTTGGGCATATACTCAAGGAATGCTCAATCACACCACAAGGACACATGCTTAACAATGTTCATAGCAGCATTATTCATAATAGCCAGAACCTGGGAACAACCTAGATGCCCCTCAACTGAAGAATGTATAAAGAAAATGTGGCACATATACACAATGGAGTACTACTCAGCAGAGAAAAACAATGACAGCATGAAATTTGCAGGCAAATGGATGAAACTAGAAAGTATCATCCTGAGTGAGGTAACCCAGACGCAGAAGGACAAACATGGTATGTACTCACTCATAAGTGGATACTAGATGTAAAGCAAAGGATAACCAGACTGTAACCCACAGCTCCAGGGAGGCTAGCTAGTAAGGAGGACCCTAGGAAAGACACATGGATTGCCCAGCAAAGGAGAAATAGATGAGTTCTACATGAGCAAACTGGGAGTGGGGGAGGGTAATGGAGGGCAACAGATGGGGAATGAGAACATAGGGGAATGGGAGGTTCAATCTGGAACAGGGACACAGTAGGAGAGCAAATAAAGAGATACCATGATAAATGAAGACATCATGGGAATAGGGAGAAACAGAGTGCTAGGAAAGTTCCCAGGAATCCACAAGGATGAGCCCACCATAGACTACTGGCAATAGTCAAGAGGGTGCCTGAACTGGCCTACTCTGGTGATCAGATGGCTGAATACCATGTCATCATAGAGCCTTCACCCAGTGACTGATGGAAGCAGATGCAGAGATCCACGGCCGGGTGCCAATCTGAGCTCCAGGAGTACAATCAATGAAAGAGAAGAGGGATTCTATGAGCAACAGACATTGAGACCATGATGGGAAAAAGTACAGAGACAACTAGCTAAACCATTAGAAACCCATGAACTGTGGGCCAAAAGCTGAGGAGCCCCCATGGTACTGGACAAGGCCCTCTGGATAAGTGAGACAGTTGTTTAACTTGAACTGTTTAGGCGTCCCCCAGGCAGTGGGATCGGAACCCATCCCTAGTGCATTAGCCGGCTTTTTGGAGACTAGTGCCTATGATGAGACACTTTGCACAGCCTTGGTGCAGGGTGGAGAGGCTTGGACCTGCCTCAACTGAATGTACCAGGCTGTGCTGACTTCCCATGGGAGATCTTGCCTTGGAGGAAGTAGGAACGGGGGAGGGGTTGGGGAGGGATGCTGGGGGGCAGGAGGAGGGAGGACAGGGGAATCTATGGTTGGTATGTAAAATGAATAGAAAATTTCTTAATAATAAAAAAAAGAAGTTATGAACCAAATGCACCTAACAGATATTTATATAACATTTCACCCCAAACCAAAAGAATATACCTTCTTCTCTGCTCCTGATGGAACTCTCTCCAAAATTTGCCACATACTTGGACACAAAGCAAGTCTCACCAGATACAAGAAAATTGAAATAACTCCCTGCATCCTCTCATACCACCAACTCTGAGATCCCATCTTACACCTGTCAGAATGGCTGACAGCACATACTCTTGAGGATGTGAAATAAGGGGAACACTCCTCCATTTCTGGTGGGAGTGCAAACTTGTACAGCCACTATGGAAATCCATATGGTAGCCACTCAGAAAGATGAGAATCGATCAACCTCAAGATTCAGCTATACCACTTTTGGGCATATATGCCCAAAGGACACTTCATCCTACCACAAAGACATTTCCTCAACCAGGTTAACTGCTACGTTATTCATAATAGCCAGAAACTGGAAACAACCTAGATGATCTTCAATAAAAGAATGGATAAAGAAATGTATTACATATATACAATGGAGTATTAATCAGCTGTTCAAAAAAATGACATCATTAAATTTTCAGGCAAATGGATACTGTAAAAAATAATCCCGAGTGAAGTAACTTGGACCCAGAAAGGTAAACATGGTACGTATTCACTTGTATGTGGATATTAACCATTGAATAAATGATAATCAACCTACAATCCATAGACCCAGAGAGATTTTATATATAGAGGAAAGGAAAGGGGGGAACACATGGATCTCCCTGGGAGAGGAAAACAGAGTAGATTTTACGGGTGGACTGGGGGTTGAGTAGGGATGGGAAAGGGAGGATCAAGCAGGAAGTGGGAGAAGAGATCTGGTTAAAGGAGATAATGTGAGGAGAGACAGCTGGAATTGATGGGCATTTGAGGGATGGTATGGAAACCTATGGCAATCAAAACTCCCTAGCATATATGAAGGTAATCCAAATGAAGTCCCCAATAAGGGGGGAGACGGAGTACAAATAGGCTTCCGGTAGCAGGACTGTGCTGCATCAGACTGAGTTGTGGACTGAAGAGGGCTAATGGAAGTCCCCAAACAACCTAGGCTGTTGCTAAGACAATGGGTCTCTCTTAACAAACTGACAGCAGGGCTCCATTGCTGACGACAACACCCACATGACTCATTGAACATGGAGTGTTCACCAGCAGGTGCCTACATGGAGCACCTACATCTTACTCTCTTGGGTGTGGGAAAGTACTCTGCAGGCTACCAAAAAAGAAATTTAAACACCAACCAAGCCATAAAACCTTTGACTCACAATATGTCCTGCATGCAAGATATGCTAGGGAACTGATGGCACAGAACTCGTGGGAGTAGCCAACGAATGTGTGATTTGACTGAAGGCTCACTCCATAAGCCAGAACTCATACCTAACACTGCTTAGGTGACCAAGAACCAGACCCTACATAGCCCAGAGACCTAGGATAAAACCAAACACTACTGCTCTAAAAAGAATTCAGTAAAATGATCCCTTATAATAGTCTACTATACTCAAAGATCAGTGCCTTATGCAGCCATCATCAGAGAAGCTCCCTCATGCAGAAGACAGGAAAAGATGCTCAGACCCACAGCCAGACATTATGCAGAGAAAGAGTTCTTGGAACATACAGCTTTAAATGTGATGTTTCCATCACATCCCTCTCCTCAGAGCTCAGGAAAACTGGCAGAAGAGGAGGAGGAGGAGGAGGAGGAGGAGGAGGAGGAGGAGGGAAGAATGTAAGATCCAGAGGGGATGGAAGACACTAGGAGAACAAGACTCTCTGAAGCAACTGGCAAGGCTAATTAATATGACCTCCCAGAGACTGAAGCAGCAAGCACAGGGCCTACATGGATCTGCACCAGGTCCTCTGTTTATGCATTATAACTTTCAGCTTATTGTTTTTATGGGACTCCTGCGTATTTGAAGGAATGGGTCTCTGATTCTTGTGCCTGCTCTGGGTCTCTTTTCCTTCTGTTGGGCTGCCTTGTCCAACCCGAAGTGATGGTCTTTGTTTTATCTTTTTATATTTTGTTTTGTCATGTTCGGTTGTTACCGGCTAGAAGCCTATTATTTTCTAATGACAGACAGAAAAAGAGTGCAACTGGTCTGGAAGGGAGGTGGGGAGAATCTGGAAGAAGCAGGTGGAGGAGAAACT
>CABHPH010134601.1:0-48118 GCA_902168325.1 Peromyscus nudipes | reverse complement strand
TTTTTTTTTTTGGTTTCCAAATGAGCTTCTATCATTTTTCTACGTAGGATTGTTCCATAGCTTCTATATCCAAGAAATGAGTCCAATTTGTCTCATGTCTGGATAGTCACAGGTATTTTGCATTTCTTTCTTTTCCTACTTCCTTCAATATTTCTTAGAATACCCATGATGTGCTAATCAATCAGGCACAAAGAGATTCCCAAATAATCTAGGGAGAATGCGGCTTCTTCTCATTAGATTTATATGCCACTGATGGGCCGTCAGAAAATGGACAGCAGATTAAATATATATTTTGTCCGTAGATAATAAGTGCAGAGCACATTGACGAAATTGGACTCCACTGACTGTTTCCTTACAGAAAAATCCACTTTACCATCATTCTCATGAAAACATCTCTTTGCATTCATAACGGAAATGACAAGAATAATCCTCCAAAACTTGGGTGGTTTATTCTTCAGGTTTTCTTACATCAGCTTACACAAACTCAAAATTCATAATCAATATACATTTATATATAAATACAAATATATACATATGTATGAATAAACCATATAACATTGCTGTTCACAGAATTGAAAACTAAACACAAATTGTAAAAGAAAGTTTCATTCTAAAATTAGTATAAGTACAGCAATAATAGAAGTGTAATACAAATTAAAACTGAAATGAACTAGAGATTAGGAAAACAAAAACATAACAAAACAAAGCACAGTATTGTTTTCTTGAAAAGATAAAGAAAAATAATGAAATTTTAGCTAGACTAAGAAAAAAGGAGATAGGACATAAAAAAAGAAAACTATCAAGGGTAAAAGAATATGTGGCATCTGGTAACAGAAAGGGGATCAAAGGAGATTTAGGATACTGAATTATAAAAAAAAACCAAATTGAATAACCCAGAATGAATTAGTGTATTCCTAGAAATATATTAGCATACAAAGAATGAAATCACCAAGAATCAGAAATGATGAACAGGCCAATAAATAGTACAGAAATAGAATCATTAATAAAATGTTTGTTATAAAAAATAAAAACCCAGGGCCTGAAGATTTCCCTGCCAAAATTTTCCTTTTTTTTAAGCAGTAAATAAATATTTACTGTTAATAATGTTAACTATAGTTGTGGCTGGGAGGCCAGCTAAATTAATAAGGATTGACAGAAATATAACAAATATCTAGGAGACTGAGGTAGAACGATGGCTGAAAGTTTGAGGCTAGCTGGGCTCATATAAGCCTTGACTCAAACAAATAACCAGCCAAACAAATAAAGCAAAAATACAACAAAATATCCTTAAACCAAAAAAATAATACTTACTCTCTCCGTAATGGATTTGACTGACTTAATCTTGTGTAGGTCTTGTACAGGTTCTTATGGATGATATGAGAGAATTATTGGGACAGCCATGTCATGTCCAGAAGACAGCATCTCACAGACTCCTTCCATTCTCCAGCTCTTGCATTCTTTTTTTTTTTTTTTTTTTTTGTGTGTGTGTGTGTGTGTGTGTGTGTGTGTATCTCTTTTTGGAAACACATGAATTATGAACCAATAGCTGAGGAGCCCCCAACTGGATCAGGCCCTCTGGATAAGTAAGACAGTTGATTAGCTTGAACTGTTTGGGAGGCCCCCAGGCCATGGGACCGGGACCTGTCCTTAATGCATGAGCTGGCTGTTTGGAGCCTGGGGTCTATGCAGGGACACTTTGCTCAGCCTGTGTGAAGGGAGGAGGGGACTGGACCTGCCTTGACTGAATCTACCAGGCTGAGCTGAATCTCCAGGGGAGATCTTGTCCTGGAGGAGATGGGAATGGGGGGTGGATTGGGGGGACGGCGGAGGAGGGAGGACAGGGAAATCTGTGGCTGATATGTAAAATTAAATTAAATTATAAAATTAAAAATAATTTCTTAATATTATTTCTTGTCAGTTATAACTTTTATAAAAATATTTTTTAAATCATCAATGTAGAAGAACATTACAGGAGGCAAATTTTAACTTAATATCAAGAGTACACTAAGATCTGACAACAATATCCCTGATAAGTGTGAATATAAAGATGGTCAATAAATTGCTGAATTCCATTGCATTTACAAAGATCATTTGTCCATTACTCTCTTCCTATCACACCATCCCACTCAGAACTTTAAACTGATTACACCCACTCTCCCCCCGCAATCTGTTTTGTTTTTGTTTCTGTTTTTGTTTTTTTGTTTTTTTTTTTTTTTTGAAAATCATGGACTTCCATTCAGCTTTTTCATGAACCATTCATTCCAGTTAAGCCTTCTCTCATACCTCATTCCCCATTCCTCTTATCCCCCCCATGTGACCCTTTCCACATCCAGGAGTCCTGGTCTCAATTTTGATTTTGCATATATTCTACTGCCCCCTCCCTTAAAAGCGTATACTCCAGAGGCTGGTGTCCTGTGTCCTAGATTCCACACACACTGCATGTTATGCATTAAAAACAGAAGATCAGAAACTAAGAAGCTAGGATTTAAATATGAGAAAGAATATACAATGCTTGCCTTTCTGAACCTTTGTGACCTAAGTCAGTATGAACAATTTTTCCAGTTTCTACCTTTTACTTTCTGAGTCTCTGTGACCTCACTCATTATACACACACACACACACACACACACACACACACATATATATATTCTAATTTCCTCCATTTACCTGCAAATTTCATGTTTTTTCCTGCTAAATAAATATTACATTGTGTATATTTACCACATTTTCCCTATCTGTTCATCAGTTGATAGACACACTTGTTGATTCTATTTCTTAGCTGCTGTAAACTGAGCCTCAGTGAACATGGATGTACAGATATTTATGTAGTAGGACATAATATTCTTTTGTTATGTGCCCAAGAGTGATATAATTGGATCATATGGTAGTTTTATTTCTAGTGTTTTTGAGAAGCCCTAGATTGATTTCCACAATGAATGCATATGTTGACATCCCCTCCAATAGTGTATAATTGTCTTGCTTTCCCCATACATGTGCCAGCATTTATTGTGATTTTTATACTTGATCTTGGCCATTCTGGTGATAATGAGACAGACTCTCAAAACAATTTTAATTTACATTTCCCTGATAACTAAGGATTTTGAATACTTTTAAAGTGTTGGCTAGCCATCTGAATTTCTTGTCTTGAGAACTTTTATTCTGCCACATAACTCACTTTAAATTGTGTTGTTTGTTTCATTGATCTTTAGTTGTATGAGATCTTTGTATATTTTAGGTACCAGTCTTCTATCTGATGAATATTTTGCAAAATCCTTTCTTCATTTAGTATGGCGTGTCCTCACCAGGCTGATAGTTTCCTTCGCTGTTGACATCTCTAATTTCATGTTATCTCATTTGTGGAGTGTTAGTCTTATGCCATGTGCTGCAGAAACACCTCTGAGAAAGTCTTTACCTGTGACTATAAATTGAGCACACTCCCTAATTTTTCCTCTAGCGGTTTCAGAAAACCAGACTTTATGCTGAGTTCCTTGGTCCATTTAGAATTGTGCGTTATACAAAGTGAGAAACAAGGTTGGCTTTCATTTTTCTGCACATTGAAATCCAAATTTTCAGGACTCTTTTTGAAGATGCTATCTTTTCTGAAACATAAATTTTCTGTATTTTTATAAAAATCAGATGACTGCAGTTGCATAGTCTTATATGTGGGTGCTCTATTCCACTGAAGTATATCTTTCATTTTGTATATCATGTTGTTTTTAATACTGTGAGTCTCTAGAATATAATTTGGAGTAAAATAGGTTGATAACTCCCACAGTATTGTTTTTGTTTGAGATTACTTTGGCCATCTTTCTTTGTATGTGTTTGCATGCTTGTGCATGTGTATGTGTGTGCATGTGTGCGTGTGCGTGTGCGTGTGTGTGTGTGTGTGTGTGTGTGTGTGTATGTGTGTTGCCATATACATTTTGAAATTGACCTTTCTATGTCTGTGAAGAATATCTCTGGAGTTTAGATTGGAATTACATTTAATCTGGATTGGATTTGGTAGTTTGACCATTTTCACAAGATTAATTTTCCAATTTACATTCACACAAGTTCTTTTCCTCTAATGTCTTGCTCAGTTTCTTTGTTTATTGTCTTTAAGTTTTCATTGCAGAGGATTTTCACTTTCTTGATAACTTTTATTCATAAATATTTTTTTGTGACAGTTGGGAAATACAATTGTTTACCTGATATCTTTTTCAGTGTGTTTGTCATGGCTGGCTGGCTGGCTGGCTACTGATACGTGTGCATTAATTGTATAACCTGGCACTTTGCTGAAAATCGTCATCAACTGTAGAGGGAAGTTTCTCTGTGTCCCCTCAGTCCCATGGTCAGGAAGAATCTCTCCCACCTGTGGTCCTGCAGCTACTTATAAAATAATTACAGAGCTTGGTTTGGTTGTCTCTGTAGGTTTCTCCATTGTGGTCTTGAGCCCCCTTGCTCATAAAATCCCTCTTCCCTCTCTTCAACTGGACTCCTAGAGCTCCATCTGGTGCTTGGTTGTGGATTTCTACATCTGCTTCCATCAGTTACTGGATGAGGGCTCTATGATGACAGATAGGGTATTTACCAATCTGATTACTGGGGTAAGCCAGTTCAGGCCCCCTATCCACTATTTCTAGTAGTCTAAGCTGGTGTCATCCTTGTGGATTCATGAGAACTTCCATAGCACCAGGTTTCTCCCTATCCCCACGATAACTCCCTCTATCAAGATATCTCTTTCATTGTTCTCCCACTCTGTCCAGACCAACAGCTGTGGAGCCTCCATGGGCCTGGACTAAGCCCTCTGCATACTTGCAGACAGTTGTGTAGTTTGATCTCATTAAGGGGCCCTAGGCAGTAGGATCAAGATCCATCCCTGGTGCATGAGCTGCCTTTTTGGAACCCACTACCTTTGGTGGGACACCTTACACAGACTTGATGCAGGAGGAGGGGCTTGGACTTCCCTCAGCTGAATGTACCAGGCTCTGCTGACTCCTCATGGAAGACCTTACCTTTTTGTAGGAGGGAATGGGGGATAGGTTGTGGGAGGAAGCCTGAGGAGTGGCAGGAGGGAAGAGAGGGGAATCTGTGGTTGTATGTAAAATGAATAAAAAAGTCTTAATAAAAAAAATTATATAGAGCCTTATATTATATTATTTACAAACTGTACAGCTTCTTGCTAGCTAGCTCTTTTACCTTAGATTAACCTATTCCTATTAATCTATATGTTGCCATGTGGCTGTGGTGTTACCAGTCTGCTGGCATCTTGTTGCTTTTTTGGTAGCAGCTGTATCTCTCCTGACTCCACCCTTCTTCTCCCTGTATCTCTGCTTGGATTTCCAACCTGGCTATAAGCTTTCTTGCCATAGGCCAAAACATCTTTATTAATTATCCAATGGGAGCCACATATATTCACAGCATAGAGAAAGACATCCCACAGCAATCGACTGTAATAAGAGATATTTGTTGCTGCTGCTGTAGGGTCCCTTAAGTTCTCCAATGTATATAATCACATCAATTGCAAACAGGGGTACTGTGACTTCGTTCCCACAAGTGTAACCCTTCTCTTGACTTATTGTTCAATATAATTAGGAGATCTAATTGGCAAAGTCAGTAAAGTGGCAGAGAAAAAGATAAACACATAAAACTCAGTAAAAGATTCTGTAGATTAGCAACAAATTATCTAAAAGTTTTATAAAAATATAGTCCAATTATAGAAGCAACAGAAATACATAGGAATAATAGAAATACTTAGAAATTAAGGAACTCTATGAGAAAAATACAAAATATTGATGAAAGAAACTTAACTTGACATGATAAATGAAGTTACTGTGCATTCATGGATTGGAAGAATATCACAAAAATATTCATGCTACTGAAGGAATATCATATAATCCCTATAGAATCTTAATAGGCTTCAGAAAATGGGAAAAGTTTTCTAAAATTTGTATTGAAGCACAGAAGAACCTGAAAAGTCCAAACAATCCTGAGTTAAAAGAATAAAGTTGATCCAACTTAAAACAAAATGCAAAGATGTCATAACTCAAAACAGATACACAGGCTAGGGAAATTTGCATACTTACAAATTTGCAAGCAGCCAGTCTTTAGAAAGAACAAGAAAATAACAGGAGTGTGCCATAATGTGGAAAAGGTATCCTTTTAAATAAACAGTACTGAGAAAATGGTGTAGCCACAAGAAAAGAATAAAACTAAATTTCTAGTTATTAAAAAAATTTAAATGGATTATGAACATAGAGATAAATCCAGAAACTGTGAAATTTTATGACATTGGCTTGGTCATTGTTTCATGAAAATGACTCAAAAGCAAAGACGGGGGAACCAAAGTTCAAATTGCAATCAAAATGTTTACATGCAGCAATAAGACAATGAGCTTTTTGAAAGGATAACTTACAAAAATGGAAAAATATTTACAATATATATTCAGTAAGGCGTTAGTGTCCAGAGCATATAATGAACTCAATATCAGGAAATCAAATTGTGTTATGTCTCACATGAGAACTTGTGAATGTCTATGAGATGAATGAAGTAGATCACCAGAGAAATTCAAACCAAAACCTCAAGGAGATGATTTCTCATATCTGTTTTAATGATCATCAGCAAAAATTAAAAAAAAACATGCTGAAATGTGCAGCCTTTCTGTAGAATACATATTTGCTTTTGGGAATAGATATATAAAATTTAGCTCTGTGTTTACTGTGAATTGATTTTTACTCTGAGATTTTAATATCTTAAAAGCATAGGATTATTAATAACTAAATAAATTAAAGTGATAGAATTGTTTTTGGATAATTTTATATTGCTTGTTTTATATTGGGTATTTTTTAATATTATCTTCTACATTAGCTAGTAATATAATTATTTCTTCTTTAAATGCTGATCAATAAGAACACATTGTGCCATTTTTTCTAGGTTGATAAATTTCACTCTAATTCTCCTTTTCCCTGTTTTTCTTCTTTGTTGTTGCAGCACTTCTGAAATCCCTCAGTTTCGGCTGCCATATGATGTTGTGAATTTTGAGATTGAGCTTATGAAGGACCTTGGTGTAAAGGTGAATAAGAGATATAATAACATTTGTCTGTATATTGTAGAGAAAAAAAAGGAGAAGGCTGCATGTTTGAGATTTATGGTCAATGCTGTGCATTTTAGGAATGAACAATTAAAAGCTATCCTAGGACTAGCAGAAAGATACTTCCCCTTGCTTAGGGCATTTGTCTGTCTACTGTCTGAATGCCACTAGCCTGGAAAAGGGCAATCAATAGTTCTCATCTGGCACACCTGCATGTGATTAATTGTCTGTAAGAAACAAATTCCTAAATAGCTTTAGGGGTTCAGTGCAGCCAAGGGAAGGATTTGGCGTCTTTAATCGTGTTTTTGTTCAGGCAAGTTGTGGCTCTTTGAAACACTAGCATTTCAACACTTGGATTGTAATTTCTTCCAGTAGTTTATTTTCTTTATTATGTGTATCATGCTATTCTTTGATGCCTGGCTTTTCTCAACATAAACACTAAATTCATAAGGAATAAGATAATAGTTATGTTTTATTGTTTTGTCCAGTAAATATTGTATTCTTCTTTTAAAGATAGACATGGTGCTGATTATGGTATACTTTCAGAGTATGACTTTATATACCCTAATTTTCAATTACTATTATTATTCTGTGACCTTACCTCTTCAATTGGACATGTTCCTGTTTTGTTTAAAAATTATAATTTTTTATAATATTTTGAAAAGTGAATAGAAACTCTGCATGGATTTTTGCTTTTACTAAAAAAACCTAGAGTTCACAAATAATGGAAAACAAAATAGTATTGTGAACTTTTTCACTTGTTTCTATTTTTATATTGTTTACTATGGTTAAATGATGAAGTTTCACACATAATTACCAAACAAATAGAGTGGTCACAAAAATATAATGTGGATGAACAAATCATAAAATTAAGTGTTAAAAACGATAGTGTCGAAAAAGATGATCTATGGATAACTAGATAGAAGAGCACTTTCTGGAAAGTTCTTTAAATGTCTTTGATTTTGAATTTAAATTTAAATTTTTACTAAGTAAACAAAGTATTACACATCAAAATTTCAGATTAATATATTTCATGTTTCTACCAGTCAAGGATAATTTAGAAATTGCTTAAAAGTATTCTATGCACAATAGGAGACAGGAGTGACAACACGTGCCTATAATCCCCTAATTCAGGAGATTAAGAAATTGTATTGAGTTTTCACAGGATAGATATATCATGTAAATTAAAGCATACCTATTCTCATTATTTTTAAACTTATGGGGAAATAAAATTAGACAGAGTACTGTGTGAAGGAAACATACATTTTTATCTAGACTCACATGGTTTTCTGATTTTACAGTTAGGTAGCCTTGACAATGTCTGGCAATATTCTTATCCTTAGTCAGTGTCTGTTCATAAAGTGTGCAACTTTTGTTTGGGTAAAATTTATCTGTATTTGCATAGAGTACTTCTGAAATGTCACCTTTGAAAAGTTCTGTGTAGAAGTTATCACCGTTTCACATGTTTGAATTTTAGGGCCAAGAAAGTTACTGTCTTATTGAGGAAAACTGGAACATAGATGAGGAATTTATTTCTATTTTGTCCACCTCCCAGGTTCTTTGAAGATATGAAGGGAGGAATGTTCGTAGACTTGGTCTGTAACAATGGATCGCTCTGTAGTTCTGAGGAAAGAGGACAGGGAACACTTGGAGGGTTTGCCTTTGCTGATGGGATACTCATTCAGCATCTATGACCTGCTCACTTTAGCCCAAAGATGGTCTATTTTTGAAAGTGAGATGAACTCATGAAATTATCTCCTTCTCATCATCAAGACATATAAATTGTTCTTATCATATGTCTCTAGCTTGTTTCAGCTAAAATTATACTCAATTAAGTTCACACAACAATTTCCTAGCAATAAACATTTTCTAGGTTTATATTGTTTATCTTTAGCTTCACACACACACACACACACACACACACACACACACACACTGGGACGGTATATTGAGAACTATGTAGATACAAACACATAGATCATTGACATTTATTGCCCAACATTATCTTAATTTTGTTTTACCTCTTCAACAAATAATCACCCAGAAGTTACTTTTAACAAGGAGTATGCTGAGTAGGCCATGTGGTTTTCAATCCAAAGAATATAAACTAATCATGTTTTAACAGAGTATAAAACATCATCTTTACTACCTGAGAAAAGTTTTCTGCTGAATACTTTCATTTTATTTTAAAGAAATTGATTAACTATTTTTAGTTCTAAAGCGAGATTTTTTTAATTAATTATCATATCACCAGAATATGATGAGAATTTTATCAGTTACTTTTACTTATTTTTTTTTCCTTTTGATATTTCAGTGGCTTGCATCTCTAGTAAGTGTTAAAAAGAATTAGAAGACAAAATATTCTTTACCTGAACCTGAGGCAGCATTTTTGGTCATATTGAATAAGCAATTTGATTATGTGACATTAGTTTACCAAACTTTTAGCATCTATAAAAATGAATAAAAATTAATAAAGAAAAAAATCAAATTTTCTTTTTGTTATTAAAAATGTATACTTTTCACATGACATATTCTGATTACTATTTTCCCTGCTCAAACTCCCTCCCAAATCATTCCCACTTTCCCACCTACCCAAATCAACATCATTTCTCATTTTCATTAGAATATAAACAGACATTTAAAGAATAATACAAACAAAATAAGATAAAATAAAATAAAAAACAGACAAAGCAGAATAGGACAAAATACACAGAACCAAGAAAAAGAGCCAAAGTAGAAGTTCAAGAAACAGATACAAGCAGAAAGACACATAGAAATACCCAAAAATTATAAAACTGAAACCATAATGGATACTCATGGAACCTGTAAGGTTAAAAAAAAAAAAAGGCCTGACAAAATTTATGAGACAAAGAACTTCTAAAAGTATCATTGAGTTTGTGTTATGTGGTTTGTAGACTCAGTTGGACTCCATTGTAGAAAAGTGATTTTTCATTGAGAAGTGGTTATCAATTGGAGATAGCTCCCGGGTGAGGGATGGGGCTTGTGTCCACTTTTCCCACTGTTATCACCCCATCTGGTTCACACCTGTGCAGACCCTGTGCATGCTGCCACATCCTCTGTGAGCTCATATGTGCATCAGTCTTGCAGTGTTTACAAGACTTTGTTTTCTTGGTGTTCTCCATCCCTCCTCCTCTTAATGTTTTGCCTCCTCTTCTGAAGTGTTTCCTAAACCCTGGGGGGAAGGATTTAATGGAGTCGTCCCATTTAAGGACTGAGTATTCCCATTTAAGGACTGAGCATCCCAAGGTCTCTCACTCTCTACAAATTGGCTGACAGTGAGTCTCTGCACTTATTGCAGAAGGAAGCTTTCCTAATGATGAAGAAGCTAGACATTTGTCTATGAATATAGCAGTGTCATTAGGAGTCGTTTTATTGCTGTGTTCCTTTTGCAGAACAGTAGTATTTGGTTTCTTAGATTTAGTCATGGTCTTTCTGAGGTCAACAGAATTATCTCACCTATACTTGTGGTTTTAATTGCCTTCTCATTTCTAAACTTGTGTTTTCTCAACTTAGTTTCTTAAGAAACTATGCTTTGGTTTTCATAGTTAACATTATGTTTAAAAGACCAGTTCTAAAGTTTGTGTTTTCTTATTCATTAATAGTTGATTGGATCTTTACATATTTCCCCTTTTATTCTTATCTTTTTAAGTTTGTGTTAACACAGTGAATACAGAATTCATGATAAACCAATGATCTTGAGTATCTTCATCATTAAACCTCTCAAAATGAAAAGTAGTTAATTATACAACTCAAAAGTTAAAAACAAAAACTTTGCACAAGCTTCTTTTAAAGAAGAAATGTATCATCTTTTGTAATACGTAGAAGACAGTGCTGCTCTTAGCCATCTGTGTATATCAACTGTAGTCATTATTCTCTCATTGATAAATATTGTTCTTATATGACCTAAGTACAGACTTTATCTTCTAGGAATGCAATGCTGTCAAAACCAAAGTAGCTTACTAAGTTTTGTACAACTTTCTCTGTGAGGAGGGACTGAAGATACAACTCCATCTTTCTCTCTGGGTGCAGATACATTGGCTCAAATGTAATAACCAAGTACCCTAAACTCCACTCAAGTGACGTGTCCCCAGTCATATGTTCATCTTCTATCTTCTGTAGTTTGGAAAACATGAACTCACCAGCATAATGACCATTTCATGCTTATGCTGCCCAGCCTGCATTATGTCATCATAGAGTGGGTCAGTGTGGAGTTCTATAGGAAATCAGAGCTCCTTGGAATACCCATATTATTACTGAAGTTGATATATCTCAGAGGTGCACTGTAGCACTCCCTAAGTGTCAACTGTTTCCGACTCATTTTTGAAGTGGGGTAGAGTAAGTGCATTCATCAAATCAATGGCAACATTCAGGGTTTCCATGTTCTTACCAGTCTGCTTCAGCAATTATACCACATCTGTCACAGAAATTACAACCAAGGCTACTCTATATGTAAGTCTACATTAGTTTACATTCATCCTGTGAGGACCATCTAATCTCAGCAAGGGACACACAGTGAAGTCAATGGAGATTTGATGGGCACCACTACCATCTCTCCCCATTCTCCCAGCATGCTGGGTATGATATGGTGCTAGAGAAACTCTCTTAGTCAGGTTTCTGATATTTGCATGTAGACTTCCCAGCTGTGCTAGCTATTTCAACCCTTAGTGCACAGACCAGAGATGCAGTTGGGGATTACTTAACTGACAAGTGTAACAATTTCAATTATGTGTTTGGAGAATAGGAAAATGCTCACTGACAGGGTCAGTGTCTTTGATAGCTCACTGGGACCCAGACTTTAGTCAGGCTCCATTTTACCTTTCACATAGGTCCCTACTTTGTGTCTCCAGGTATCAATGTCAATAAAGATCATGTGCCTAATTGTCCTTGAAATGTTTGATTATCCCTATTTCCCTGGTGCACAGTTGCCTAGGTAAATGGCCATCATTCCCTATAGGGAAGCAGGGTAATTATTGGAGTATTTATTTGCCAGGATACTGCAAAGTTCTTCCTAGGAGTGTGGTGTCTCTCTTGTTCATCAGGTTTCCACCTGAAAATTGATTCATGGGTCAGAGAGATGGCTCAGTGGTTAATGATACATACTATTGAACCTGACAACCTGAATTCAATGCCCAGGCACCACATGGTCAAGGAAAGAACTGACTCCTGCAAGTTGTCCTTTGATCTCTGTACATGTTATCTCCCCTAGTTGCCCCAAATAAATAAGTATAATATTATTTTTAATTGAATCATGTTTGAGACCAACATAAATATTGTGACTTGTAGTCAGAGTGACTACTCTGTCCTTTTGATTTGTTCATATTGTATGAACAGTATCTCCTGTGAAAACCCTACCCTTTGTACAGATCTCAGTGAAATACCCCGCAGTTTCATACTTTTGACTATAGCTAGAGTGAATCTTTACTATCTGTACTACCATACACATGTTAATCATGTGATTTTGTAGTATAATTTCCTGTGTAAATCTGCTTTCACTCAACTTTTTGGATCTTTTTAACTCTTTGGTCCCTTTTACTATCTTATTATCATCTTATAGTCTCAAGTATACAACATAGTGCTTTCAATATACACAAGGTGAGAAGTTTTACTAACTTTAGTTTCCCTTTTTGAATTTCATTTTTAAATTAGCATACAAAGTAACTTGTGGAATTTCCAGACCTACTTACTTTGCGAGGGATTCTTCCTATATCTTTGCTGTGCCCCCCCCCATCCACTTTCATGTCACATGTGTTTTATTACCCTTCCCTCTCTCTCACAAAAAATGGAAACAAAAACAAAAACAAACAAACAAAAAAACAAAAAACTTTCCTCCCTCTCTTGGTTATGGAATCCTATGGAATTTCTTTGCTTCTACCCAAATTCACTCTCACAGCACATATATCCAAAGGTAAAGGTGAACATGTTGTATTTGTCTTTTGAAGTCTGTATTACCTTATTTCATAATAGTTTCCAGGCATGCATATTTTTCTATCATTTTCATATTTTTACCTTTCTTATTGGTTGAATAAAATCCCACTGTGCATATGTACCACATTTTCATTTTCCATTTGTCTGTTGATGGACACCTTGGCTTAGTCTATTTTCTTGCTATTGTGAATATGGCAGCAATGCACAGGGATGGACAAGTGTCTCCATGGTGGAATATATCATCATTTGAATATAGGTTTAGGAGATTAATATTGCGTCATGAAGTAGTTCTATATTTTAACTAACTTGATTGTAATTACTTTGGCTTTTCTACATTTATCCCATGAAGAAAATGTTTGTGATAATTATTTACTAATTTCATTAAATAAACCTATCCACCCAAACTTTTATAGTCATTTCTTTGACTTTGTATGTTAAATATTTAGTTTTAAATAATCAACTGCTAAAATAAAAAAATCATTACTCAAAATACTGTTTCTTACAGATTATGTGTGGTAAAAGCCTTTCCACAGATGAAATGACCCTTAGCACTTTGAAAGAAAATGGCTACAAAGCTGCTTTCATTGGAATAGGTGAGTGACTTATTTCTAAATATCTTTATTTAACTTCAATGTTTTCTTTTCTGACAATATCCATTAGAATGAGTGAGTACCTTTAGACCTTTCTCTAAAGGAACCCATATCTTCCATGGACTGATACACCATAATGACTGAGTACACATGGATCCTGTGGTTACAGGCCTGCTTGTGCTGCTCCATGTGCATTGAGAACAACATTCACCAAGAGATATTTATCTTCTTAGGCCTCCCACTGCACTGGAAGCACCAGAAGCGGGCTCTAGGGTGAAAATTGCCCTCCATGATGTGATAACTGAAAATCTGGCTAGATGCTGTAGCTTTCTGTTAACCTTAATACAATTGACTAATAATGAAATACACAGGTGGTGTTGTTCTATATTCGTTTTATGAACTCTCCAAATCGTTTGGAAAGTATATCACAGATATGAATATTCAAACAATTTCCCGTCCACTGATTATTTATTGAGAGACCAGAGAACACAAATAGTTCATTAAATTTCATCCTTGTTTTAAGATTTCTATTTTTTTCCAATTCCATGTTGTACTCTGGAAAATTCTGAGACGTGAACTGAGCATATTAAATCAGTAGTCTTTTAAATACAACTCCATTCTTCTGTCTTTCAGCCAATATCCTTTTCAGTCTACAATCTTTGAACATCTGAGTATTGTCTGCATAGATGCAAACCTTTCTGTAACTTTCAGTGATTGCATGCGGGGTAGTGCTCAGCAAAGCTTGGTGCAAAGGTAGAGGTCTCTTTACATTTGTAGAGTGCAACCTATTAATGCTTCTTTACTAACCAGAATTTGCTCATTTGAATGATATATTCCTTTACTTCAGCATTGGTACCACAACCAAGGGAAGCTCTGTCACTAACTGTATTTAGATTTAAAAATTATTTACAGAAAAAAAAGTAAATCTTCTCTCTTTCTGTAGTATTAGACCTCCTCTCAGACCTTGTTAGTACCATCGTCATCAGTATGTTTCTATATCATTTACATTAAGTATAATGACCAATCTGTACACTCATAATGGGAAGAGGAGATGTGTAAGTCTCCCTAGGTTTTCCTTTCAATGATATTTTGAATTTAGATCTGCTTTTCAATTTCATGATTTTACTGAGAAAAAAGACATAGCACAGTGTCTATAAAGTATATTTGATGATCCCAGAAATATTGAATCTTTAAGAGCTCCTGCTTTGCCCTGCCTCTGGTTGTTCACAAGTTCTTGGTCCATGATAAATGGAAGATTTAGAGAGGAATTATGTCTTGTGATGCCATCAAGCAACACTAAAATCCACCATTATGTTTCCTACAGAAGTTAGATACCAAAGATTCATTTTTACTGTTACAGTAGAACATCCTAGAACAACTCCACCTATCTCTGTGGACACTTCTATAAAGAATGACTGAACTCAGGAAACAGGGGTCAATCAAATAGCATCATTGAGAGAGTTCCAAATTTAACACATAAGTAATCCTACATTAGAAAAATTTGAAATAATTAAGAGGTTAATAATATCTGGTGATTTTAGCAGTCAGAAATACCTTCTATTTGGAAAAAAAAAGACATTTCAGGTCTTTCTTAGAATTCTTTCCCTTATGTTCCCTTACAATGTCAATTTATCATGGAACTACAGTGTTTCAAGACCAGTCTCTGTTGGCCCCTGCACTGTGTGATTGAAATGCATATAATGTGCAGCCCTTTTGTATTTATATTGTACATTCTCATGCTGAAAAGCAAATCCTTTGACATTTTGGTGTGCTGATCTGAGGAATGCAACTATGACCTATTTCAGTATTTTGTGTGAAATATACACGAGGGAGTTTTATGTCATCAGGAAAAATGCTTTTGTCTATGGGTGGCAAGTAGCCATATCTCCTAGGAAAGGCTTTTTTGACACCTCTTGGCCATTTGGGACTTTATGATCTTTCTATTACCATGTAAATGTATTTGGAAAGCCTCACATCCTTGTTGCCCTTGCTTCTATAACATAACTAGCCTTCTCTCACTTGTTTTATCTAGTTTTTCTCATTGAGTCTAAAAAAGAGGTAGAATGGGCACTTTGTGATATTTGGGAGATATGTTTGGTTGCTTTAGGCACACATTGGAGACTGGAGCAGTCTTCAGCTTATGCTAGAACCTTTCAAGGAACAGGGAAAACCATGTTTGATGCAGCACTTCCTTCTTTGGTTCCTGAGTGATAACCATGTTCGTGTTCACAGGCAACACCTGTAGTTAGGTTTGTGGTGTAGAAGCTGAACACACCACTCCTGCTTCTATCTTATTGTCTATAACTTAATCATAAAACATAGCTAGCAGCAAAAGATGATTGGAAATGTGACCGTAGGTAAATAGACATTGGGTTCCTAATATCCAAGAGACACAGTGGAAAGAGGTACATAGTGCATTGCAACATTGTGCGTTGTCCTTAGTGTTTGATGTGTGAAATTCTTCAGTCACCTAACCAGAAAGGAAATGATCTTAGTACTTTGGGCTTCATTATTGGCTACACTGATAATTTAGTAATTAAAAAAAAACAGAAATGATCTTTTTTAATGTGAAAATGCCGTATAGTTCTCCAGTATTTACAACTACTATCTTACTTTATTATCTTATCAAAAGAAAAATATTTTATTAGATGTAACTTTGTCTGAATACTTCATTAAGCACATTGAATTAATATAAGTGTATTCTCATTGTTGCTCATTTTAAATATTGTACATATTGCTAGAAAAAAAATAACTTTTATGTTCCACACCCCATGACACTAATTGAATCCACTAAGGTATGTATCTCATTGCATGCATATTTTATGAATGATTAAGTACATTTTAACTACTGAGATGAGACCTTGTGTTTACTCACATTAGACTTAGTTGTCATTGAGACAACTTGGGATTGAAGGCCCTAGAATTTTGATCTTTTTACTCTAATAAAAGTACTCACACAGTGTGCTACTGTCAGTGCTCAGAATGGGAGTTAGAATGTCTCTACAGCTTTTGCAAAATATTGATTAGCTCTCTTTGCTCATTGAAATCAATATGAGAGATTCTATCCATTGTTATTTGTTTTATTTATTTATTTATTTATTTATTTATTTGTTTGTTTGTTTGTTTGTTTATTTGTTTCTTTTAGACAATAGAAGTTGTCTCTGTAGATTTCCCTATTATGATCTTGACCCCCACCTCCCTTGCTCATAAAATCCCTCTTCCCTCTCTTCGACTGGACTCCTGGAGCTTGGCCTCGTGCTTGGTTGTGGATCTCTGCATCTGATTCCATCAGTTACTGGATGAAAGTGCTATGATGGCGATTATGGTGTTCACCAATCTGATTAACAGGGTAGGCCAGTTCAGGCACCCTCTCCACTATTGCTGGCAGTCTAATCTGGGGTTGTCTTCCCATTGCTTATGGTTGGACACCTTGCTAACCTCTGATAAAGCAGGGAGGGGCTTGGTCCTGCCTCAGCTGAATGTACCTGGCTTAACTGTCCCCCCATGGGAGAACTTACCCTGTTGTAGGAGTGGATGAGGGGTGGGAGGGGGAAGGTAGGTGGAGTGAGAGGAGGGATAAGAGGGGGATCTGTGGTTGGTATGTAAAATTAATAAAAAATAATAAAAAAGAAAATAGCAGAAAAGGAAATTACAAAGAAAAATAATATGTTATAAAAAAGCAATGTTGTGTTGTATATATTTAGGGTGTTACTTTGTGGAAACATTGTTATATGTGTTTATTTTTATTGTATGTGTTTGTATATACATACCATATTATATATAAAATACATTTAATGTGGCTTAATAGTCAAAACTCTGATAACCATAGTTGTGCATTGTAAGAATTCTGAGGTAATAATCACTGTTTCCAATATAGTATGTCTAATACCTACCAATAAGGAGCATATGAATAAAACAAGGACCAAATGACAGGAGTGTTCCATATGTGGTGCTAAAGATCAAAATAACAAAGGAATCTAAATTCAGGGGCATGCTTGGTTTTAAATTGAGTTAGGAGATGTCAAGTGATTTGAATAGAACAACCACATCACAGAACATGAAGGCTGGACTAAGCATGAGGATTTGGAAGGTGAGCCTCTTCTAGATCCAGATGTTTAAGGAGCAGACACATCCTCATTGCTTCATTCATCTTCTGGGTTGTCCATTTTCTGATGGCTCACACTCAGACCCTTACAAAATATAGTGGTGTTAAATAAAAGTTTAGCAACCTGTGAGAGAAGAACCATTGGCTGAGATACCCTCAGATAATCAATGTAACTTTAAGTTATATTGGGTTAGTTCATTTCATTTTTGAAATTTCAGAGAAGGAAGAATGTTGCAGGGTTATCTTCCATGATCATCACTGTGGTTATAATTTATCTGTGTCCCCCAAATAAAATTTATCTGAGGATCAGAGGATAAAGCTCAGCCATTATTAGTAAAAACAGAAGTCAAGCAATGTTAGCACACGCCCTTAATCTGTCTGTATCTCTGTGAGTTCAAGGCCATACTAGGGAACAGAGCCAAGTGTGGTGATACACGCCTTTAGTTCCAGTACCAACCATAGAGACCTGGAGGTCTGTACAGACAGGCAATGGCAAGGAAGTGAGGTAGTTGGGCTAAGAGCTAATGAGAGGGCAGATCAGCAAGGCAATAATGGCTCAGGTAGACAGGAAGTAGCACTTTGGAAGTTGCAGCATGGTGAAGTAAGGTTAGCTGGTGGCTATTCCTGTTTTCCTGATTTCTAAGGCTTTCACCCCTATATTTGGCTCTGTGTTTTTTATTTAATAAGAATGCTTAGAAATTCATCTCCACATCACAGTAGGCAATCTGGCACAATGTGAGCAGGCAGACATTGCAGGGATGACCTGTTTCTGCGTTTATCCAGAAGACATCTTTGAGTCCCTTATTGCTAACACCACTCCTATTACTTACTACTACTGGATCCCTGTTTGCAGGCACCTTCCTACCTGGTCCCTTTGGCCACACTGCCAACATTTCAAAGTCAAGGAGTCTGATTGTGCTGACTTTAAGCTTCCTTATACCATCCTATTTCCATGTGGATAGAGGAGATTACAGGTCTGGTAGAGTGTATGCTGTGCTTGAGGCCTTGGGTATTACCACCAATAAATAAATCAATAAATAGCCCTCCTGAGTACCTAAGACATAGTAAGAGCTCTATAAGTATTACTTTAGTATTGAATTTTAATGTAACAATTTTAACAATTTACCAAGATAAAAGATTAGAATATTTTAAAACATTGATGATTTTTATGTATTCCAGTACAAATAAAATACCTATGATGGTACATTGTCACTTTTTGTGTGGTTGGTATTACCACTGTAATGAAATGAACAAATAAGAAGAGCTGCCTTTAGAATGGTGGTATTGCCACCTACCACTGTAACATTAATGGGACTCCAGGCTCTATTTAAAATATAAAACAATCTGTTAACTCTTGGCATGGCCTTGGAGGTGGGTGTGACTAGCAGTCATTATGGAAAATAGAGTTAAGTTTAAGAAAAGCAGAACAACATAAAACATACAACTCCAAACATTCTAGCATCAACCAACAATTGGTCACTAATCATGGAAAATCAATTTTATAGGAAAAATAAGATTAAGCTAACCAATGTCATCCCCTAAGATTAAAAGTCTTCTCTAGATCCAAGATCAAAAACGAATGTGTTCTGAGGACACCTGCCTGCATTGTAACATTTCACTTAAGGCTGTTAAACACAAACAGATATTCTTGAAAAATTAGATTCTATATTTTGTTTCATTTCTCATTGTTACAACCATTTGGGTTATTTTTCCTTTCATTTAGTTACTAGAAGAGACGACTATTTTGTAATGTGAAGATAACCAAATATTATAACAGCTGAAGAAGAGATAATTACAATTAAGAAAATCCATTGAGAAACTGTGGTATTAAATTTGCTGTTCTGTGGCCTTTACTTAGCTCTCTTGTGCCTTTTTACAGCCAGAATTCATCTCTGCAAAAGTTATTCTTAATTACTTTCTTAATCAGGAATTTCTAAATTGTAGATAATCATGTATGTTTTCTATTTATTTAGAAGAAAATACAATGAAGTTTTTAGACAACCCACTTTACTTCTGCACCCCAGATAAAAACTGGTTACCTACTCAATATCCACAATTATAAATACATTATTTAAAATAATAAACCTGACTTAACTGTAAGCAAAAAGGCATGAATATGTTGCTGTGAATATTACTTTTTTAATTTGTAATATTGTTTAATCTAGTATCACTTGTAAGTACTCTCTTATAATTGTGAGATGGCTCCCAAGAATTTGAAAATGAGGGAAAAGGAATTCCAGCTGAGAGTTCATTAAATCATCTGTTAATGAGTTCATGAAAAGCCCCAGAGGGGATAAAAGAGATGTAGGGCAATTATTCTTTGATCGTATTAACATATCTATAGAAAGCACATATTAATCTTCAAAAGCAGGTGGTAGGATGGTCACCTTATGAAAATAGAAGAAAATAATATAGACTCTGAGAAAAATTTGTCAGTGTTCTTTTACAGATACTTAAATTAGTATTCCCTGAGTGATTTTAGCTTATATCATGTGATAGCCAAGTAAGTCTATTTTGTCTTCAATGCTTAAATTATGTTTTAATATATTTTTGTAGACATGTCAGTATGTGTGAATATATGCAAGGACAGCTTCTTAGAGCCAGTAGTTTCTTTCCACCATAGGAGTGCAGGAATCGAACACAGACTCAAGTGCCCTTACCTACTCACATCTGTTGCTGGCCCCAATTAACTCCAATTTGAAGATGCCTGAATTCTTTTTTTTTGTTCTGATTCTAAGTTCACACAGTTGGCAATAATTTTGAAATAGATTGATTGTCAGAGACAAAGATCATGGGTAAACCTTGTCCACATGATATTCTTCTCTACGTAAAGCAGCTGCCTCACATACATTGTCACTCAGTATTCATGACACTCAGGATGAACTAAAATATCCTTAGGATACTGGAACTGTATGAATCTACTGTGTAGTTGGTTTGTTTGTTTGTTTGTTTGTTTGTTTACTCTTTGGGGACCCACAACCCAGCTCCCAAATGAATACACAGAGACTTATTCTTACTTATGAATGGGCAGTCTTAGCTTGGCTTGTTTCTAGCCAGCTTTTCTAACTTGAATTATCCTGCATCTCTTCTTCCATGTTTTGCCTCTGAGATTTTTTACTTTTCTTTATTCTATATATCTTTCTTCCCTTCTTACTCCATGGCTGGCTGTATGACTGGGTGTCTGTGTGTCTGGCCCTTGGTTCCCTCCTCTCCTCCTTCTCTCACTCCTCATTCCCCCTCTTCTCTACTCTGGAGCCTAGATTTCTCCTTCTATTTATTCTCTCTTCCAGGCAGCTCTGTCTAGGCCTCCCCTGCCAACCTATTGGCCATTCAGATCTTTATTAGATAAATCAGATGTTTTAGACAGGCTAAATGACACAGCTTTACAGAGTTAAACAAATGCAACACAAAATAACACAACAGACCTTTGTGTCATTAAACAAATATTCTCAACATCAACAAATCTGACACATCTTAAACTAATATTTCACAACACTACACTTTTTGTTTTACAGTTACCATTTGTAGAAACTCAACCGTCATTTCGTATATAGCCATCTTTCCAAAGCACATTTTCCCAAAATTCTATCTATATGCTTTTCCCCACTGAGAAAATTCTTGAATCGCTCTTGATGCTAATATCAATACTCTTTAGAATATTCCTCTCACAGAACAAATCCTTCATGATACTCTCATTCTGATCCACCTGAACAAATGTTTTTCCATGTTGATAATGAAATACTCATGTTACATTAATATAAAGGAATTTAGTATCCCTTTTATTATCTTGGTTAGATGTGTTTATCTATTATCTCTTTGAAACGTGTGAGTACAAATATACTTCATTTTGATACTCAAAATTTTCAGCATATTCTTGTCACAGTTTGTCAATAATGTATTTTGGGAACTAAACTTTTTGAGGGAAGAAAATTAGAAAAAGGAAGAGAGAATAAGAATGTTATTGCTTGAGAAGGTTCATGATATTACCATTTAACCATTTAAAATTCATTCATCCCTACCTCTGTCTTTCTGTTTCTTTCTCTCCTTTCCTCCCTCTCTCCATGTCCTCCAAAATTCAAAGACAAGTTCATTGGTTGTGATTAATTCTTATCTAATTATTATCTTGTTCTATTTATGCCTTATTGTGGCATCTAGAATTACACACTTATGATATTTGCTTTGAGGATTTGGAGTTAAATTTTAAAAGTAGATTTATTTTCTTATAGAGGTTTAGTTAAGTATTTTATTTTCATATAAGAAATTGTTTTAAGGGCTAATGAATTTGCCCAGTGGGTATAGGCAAGATAATAATTTGAGTTTGATCCATGAGCACCATATAATAAAAGGAGAAAAGTAAACTCCCACATATTATTCTCTTGTCTGCATCCATATATGCTCCCCTTATATACAATAAATAAATTTAAAAAATGAAGTTAAAAAGAAAACTATTTTGAAGACATTAGCTTTTCTTATAAGTGGAAATTCTTAAATACTGTCCATGGTAAACATATATTTATTTGGTCATATATTAATTTGATCAATAATTAATTAAAATAAATGTTTTTTCTAAGATACTCTATATATTTTGTTATTTTTATTTTATGAAAGTTATGAAAAAGTATAAATGATTTTTTATTTTCAAATATTTTTATTGTCTTTGGATTTTTTTAAAATAGAGATAGAGAGGGATTTCTGTTACATTCTTCCTGTATGTTTTATGATATAAAGATATATTTCCCTTATGGTAGCTACCCTTACCAAAGAAGGAAAAAAAGTATTTTCATTATGTAAGAATTAATTTTGTTTTAGTGTTCCCAGTGGCTTAATGAGTTCTTACAAAGTAGTTGATAAAAGGATTAGTAAATCATTGAAGTAAGGAAAATGTTTATTTTTTCCCCACTTGTTAGGCTACTAGTTGCATTTGGAAAGAATACTACCTTTTGAATCTTGGAGGGGACTTGTTGAGCATATACCGTGAGCATAGTCATCATCTTCTGTGGCTGCTCTGGCCAAAGGCCTCAGACTGGATAGCACACATCAATGTTCATATGGTGTAGAAACTGGAGGCTTGAGATTGTGGGAAAACATGCTTGGGTTCTAGTGGGGGCCTCTTCCTGGCTTTCAGATGGTTATTGAGCTTACATAGTTTTTTTCCTTTGTTCATCTAATTGTTCTCTTTTTTAAAACCTCTTTTTTGTTGTTGTTTCTAAATAAATGTTAATCTCAAAGCAGTGGACTTTAAACTTGTGATTCCCTATACTGAATCTAGACCCCAGTGCCATCCTCCAATATAAACTCGAATTTTATGTCTTAAATATAAGAATTTTAATGGGTCACAAGCATGTACTTTGTGAAATGAGCTACGACTGTTTTTTGTAGATTTAGTCATCATCCTGTAAGTCTCAGCTGTCCTCTTGAAGTCAGATGTGGACATTGGAAGGTGATAAACATAATAAAGGTAGTGTGTGTTGTCACTGAAACATTAAGGGTACTGTAGTACACCTCCTCCAATTCAATACAGTTGCCTGTGAAGAATTCCAGACCTCACTGAATGTATGTGAACTATTCATAGTGATTTTTCAAATGGAAGCTATGAACTGTGCTACTGCATAGCTATTTTCTTAGTATAAACTACACAATTATGTTTATTTTTGTTTTTTTGTCAATCATTGCTATGGAAAATTTGGGAAAATAAAGAGCAATATTGTACATCAAATGAAGAGCGAGGTAACCCAACATGGGGAATAGGTTCCCAAAAGCCAGTTCAAGTGCAAGGGACAGATCTGGATCCCATGGCTAGAAGCCCCACAAACACCAAGCTGTGCAACTGGCACACACATGCAGAGGGCCTAGGTCCATCCCATGCAGGCTCCTGAACTGTTGGTCCAGGGTCCTTGAGCTCCCAGAGCTCAGGTCAGCTGTCTCTGCAGGGGGAGGAGCTTGGACAGGCCTTACCTTGATGTGCCATGCTTTGTGGAGGCCATGGGAGGCCTGTTTCTTTCTGAATGGTGACAGAGGAGGAGGGAATTGGGGCGGGTAGAGGGGCAAGAGAGAATGATAGGAGAGGAGGGAGGGGAAATGTGATTGGGATGTAAAATAAATGAAAATTTTTAATTAATTAAATAAATAAATGAAGAGCAAGAGACAGAAGAACTACAGAACTGGCAAGAGAATGATGTAAATTAGAGGAAAATGGTTTTTGTTTTAATATGTGTTTTGTTTCTTTATAAAAGTCATGCTTTTGTAATACAGAAATATGAAACTTCAGGATAATTTGTTATCTATTAATTCCTATTTGTAAAATTAGGCTATACTGTCTTTAATTAACAAGATGAATGTTGCTAATGATCCTTGGCATACAAACACATCTCTGACTTTAAGTGCCTTTCAACTGTATGTTCTAAAGCAAGATGCTCTTTTCAGAGATCTCCCTGTAGCAGAGAATTTTATGTAGCAAACTGTAGGGAGCATAGCAAGCCCTGAGTGAGTGCAGTCCTGAGTGGATGTGTGTTGTTGACATAGACAAGTCCAATACAGTAGCCTCAGATCCTTGGGAAAACAGTAAAACCTTCCCCCCAAATGCGGCTCAGAGCAGTGAGTGGCAAAGCCTTCCTCTGGTCCAGGTGTGAATGATGATAGAGTATTCAGAAATTATTCCACAGTAGCTTTCTCCCTCTGGATATTAATGTCCTGTAGACTGCTCTAATACGAGAAATCCGTGGAGTCTGTTGAATGAGCAAATGAATTTATTTGGGGGTTAACTCACTACCATGGAGATTTATGGTAGGGTCCAGGAAAGCTGAGCTATGTCCCATGCTGATTTGCCTGGTCCAATATCTCAATAGCCAGTACCACAAAGAGGCTAAGAGAGAACTGCCTATGTACATCCCAGGTCTTCAGAGTTCCAAGTGGCCATGCCCAGCATGTACTTCAGGGTCACAGGCAGCTGTAACAATTACCTGTTCCCTCACTAGAGGCGGTGCTTTAAAGTCATAGCTAGAGCAGCTACCCACTACACTGCTCTCCTACAGAAACTGTATCATATTGAGATTAACTGAATGCATCTCCTTGACCCTATACCATAAACCCTGCTCCCTTCTTTATCTATATGTAATAATGCTGCCTCCTTGCTCAGCTGTATACAATAAACCCAAGGGAATATAATAAACACATTGAGATTCTGGGGTCCTGTAATTTCTCTATCAGAGACTAGAACTGTTCAATCACATCTTATCTGTATATCTGTGTGTTTGTCTGTTTTTCCTTCCCTCATTGCCCCATTTAAGTCTATCCCGGAGCCATGCTGAATGTCACAGCAAAGCAACTTTAGAAGCAACACAACTTAAATTTGTATCAAATTTAATTTGCTCCCGATCTCTCTGAATTGTGCAAGGAATAGCCAGTACAATTGTGTTCTCAATTCAACAGACAAAACTTTGTTTACTTCTCCTACTCATTCCTAATTAGTTAAACTAACATTAGTCAATACTGTAAATTAAGTCACAAATTTGCACATAGAAAAACCAATACTAGAGCACCAATTAACTTAAATCTCAAATATTGTAATCCTTTCAGTATAATTTTAAGGATATTTACTGTGAGCACATAAGAAAAAAAGTTTTTAAACAAAGTTTGAATAAATCGACTTTCTTATCTCCAAATATGTAAAGAATCCTGACGTGTATTATCATGATTAGCCATGCAATGCCACCTGGTGTGCAGATGGGATGAACATTACACATCAGAGACTCTGTTCACACCCTGCCCACCACAGCCACACTCCCATGACAGGAAGTTAGCAGATGTTCATTTTGCTTGTGTGAATGAGATAAATTGTGTATCCAACTTTCAATTCATGGAGTTAAGTTTGAAGAGCAAAATATTGATATTTGAGTAATGATTCATAATTATGTCCATGTCTCAGCAATTTGTGGGAATACAGTGACATTTAATGAGGATTTACTTTACTCGGTCTCCAAGTTCTTAATGTGCGCTTCTAACTTTTCTTTGATTTTAAACAAAACTTTACATGATAGTTTCATTTAATTCTTTTTTTTCTTTTTTAAGATTTTTTTCTTTATTAAGAATTTTTTTTATTTATTTTACATACCCACCACAGATCCCCTCTCTTCCCTCCACCTGCTCCCCACCCCCGGCCTGCTCCTGAACCCACCCACCCCCATTCCCTCCTCCAAAAAGGTCAGGCATCTCATGGGGAGTCTTCAGAGCCTGGTATATTCAGTTGAGGCAGTTCTAAGCCCCTCCCCCTGCACCAAGGCTGTGTGAGGTGTCCCACCATAGGTAGTGGACTCCAAAAAGCCAGGTCATGCACCAGGGATAGATCCTGATCCCACTGCCAGGGGGCCGCTTAAGCAGACCAAGCTACACATGTCTTGCTTATGTAGAGGGCCTAGTTCAGGTTCCACAGGAAGAGCAATGAAAGAGATATCTTGATAGAGGGAGACATCATGGGGATAGGGAGAAACCTGGTGCTAGGGAAGTTCCCAGGAATCTACAAGGATGATCTCAGCTTAGACTACTAGCAATAGTGGAGGTGATGCCTGAGCTAGCTTACCCCAGTAACCAGATCAGTGAATACCCTAACTGTCATCATAGAGCCTTCATCCCATTACTGATGGAAGCAGATGCAGAGATCCACAACCAAGCACCAGGCTGAGCTCCAGTCCAGTCAAAGAGGGGGAAGAGGGATTCTATGAGCAAGGGGCATCAAGATCATGATGGGGAAGCCTACAGAGACAACTGTACCAAGCTAGTGGGAATTCATTTAATTCTTAATGAATGTATTTCACTGATAATTGATCAATGCCAAAATACCACTTCAAAATAAGTAACATGTAATCACTTTTACCTTGTTCTCTTTACTTTCCCATATATTAGAAGCATCTCCCATATAGATAGCAGTACATAAAAGTTACAGATTTTTAAAAAGAGTATATTCTTAGAATATGATAAAATAATTTTAGTATAACTAAATACAGTTTTTGTACAGGTAAATACAGTATACCCATCAGCTGCATTTTTTGACTAAGGTTTGGACATATGTTCTTTTTAAACTCTCACAATATATTTGATGCTTAGCCTATTCTCATAGCATCTCTACTCCCCCACCCCCCACCGTGTGTGTATATACGTGATCTTATATAACTTTTTGAAATAACAGAATGTGTATTTGAATAAAGGGCCCTTTGAAACCCTGTGAACCCAACTAATAAACAATAAACTAAGTTAGCATAGCCTATTTAATGTTTAAAAATTGAACTGTATCCTCTCTTTAACATGAAAATTAATTCATTAAAAATTGGAAGAGTTGGACACATTGTCAAATGCCTGTAGTCCCTGCATTTGGGAGGTGAAGGCAGGCAAGCGTGGAGCCAACATAGGCCACAAAGAGAGTTCCAAGTAACCCAAGGACACAAAATAAGAGCCTCTCTCAAAAAGGATAACACAGGTTTAAATGAACTAAACAACATAAAATCTTCTGGACATGATAAGGCCAGTGCATTCTTAAACTCATAGCAGCAATGGCTACTTGCAGAAAAACTATACAAGATCAAGCCCTCAACATTCAAGTAGGGATGGGGAGGCGCTCGTGTGCAGCCAACCCTAGCTGAAGAGCTGTTGGCTGTTGATGGCTACTAGGGGAGGAAATGTCAGTTTTATCCGGAGGTTTGGTCACTGGTAGGTTGCAGATGGTCCAGTGGATGGCCCTACAGCTTTGAACATAGGGGCTACACTAACTGGAACCAGTGGTGTATTATAAAAAAGAAATCTTGAAGTTGAGAGGCAATTCTGGGGATGGGAACTTGC
The DNA here is from genome assembly GCA_902168325.1 of Peromyscus nudipes. Classification (NCBI taxonomy): domain Eukaryota; kingdom Metazoa; phylum Chordata; class Mammalia; order Rodentia; family Cricetidae; genus Peromyscus; species Peromyscus nudipes. Next base: position 20,580 of record CABHPH010134601.1, on the reverse strand, counting down.
AGGAGATGGAGTGACAGCATTAGTAGAGGGTGGATGTAACAATATTTAAAACATTGTACACATATATGAAAATCTCAGAGAATAAATTAAAAATACTAAATATAAAAGGAGATGAAAAATGTCTTAATTGAGTATTTTGGTAGCATCTATTATACCATCTTACCATGCTACAGTAGCATCTATTTATCCCCACATATGTTTTTACAGAGCAAAATTATGACTACCCACTACTTTAATTCATCCAGCTACCATAGGCTAATAAAGTGTCTTATTGTTGCTAACATTCAGTTCTTAAAACTCTACCTTCTAACAGTTGTCAGAATTCCCTTGATGCTTTACTGTTGTTACATTTTTATGTACCAGGAGCCACTCTACTGTTACACAATTTGGATATTGTAAATAAAGTTTCTGTGGACATGAATATATAATTATTTCCTCAGGTCCCAATATTCATTTATTTGAATATATATCAAATAAATGTAATAATATCAAATCATAAATATCAAAATAAATGATCCCAACAATATTGCGTTTTCTGCATTGTTATCATACTGTTCTCTATAGAAGCTGCACCATTTCACCTCCACCCATAATTCATGAGTTCTAATTTCACTACATAATTGTCAATATAGTTCTAATTTTTGGTAGTGCCATCCTAATAAGAATGAAATAGTATAAATTATATTTATTTTGTTATTACATCATGTGCATTATCTACAGAAGTTTGCAGTGATGTGATTTTATATACTTGTGATATATATATGTATGTATATATGTGTGTATGTGTATTTATGTGTGTGTGTGTGTGTGTGTGTGTGTGTGTGTGTGTGTGTAGCTAGAGTTTTCCTGCCTGGCCCATATTCAGAACAAATCTCTCTCACCTGCCAGTCCCACAGCTGCTCAGACCTAACCAAGTAAACACAGAGACTTATATTGCTTACAAACTATATGGCCAAGGCCTATGTCCAACATACAGAGATATGGGTTACATCACCTGAGGTCCACTGAGTTGACATGAGCTTAAAGCTCATCTGCTTACAGCAAACATCACCTCAGAATTACTCAGTGCCCACAGCTCTACTCAGTACATGACCTATCCCAATGGTCTGATACCTCCTAGAGTCTCTATTACAATTTTGACTTCATTTACACAGTTGCACAAATAGCCCACAAGGAGCTTAATTCAGGGAATCTGATCCTGCTATACATTGACCAACCTCAACAGCTTTCTTGAACCTTGGTTCAAGCCTTAATGATTCTACAGTTCATGCATCTTTAATGCTTATAAACCATAACAACATAAATGATCTCAGATTTTGCTGTCAGCTTGAGATGTAGCCTGACTCCCTTGGACTTTGATTATGGGGCTTCAGAGTTTCTTCATATTTGAACATGAAAAAAACACTTCCTAAGCAGTGATTTTTCTAATAGGACAACCTAAGGGCTCTTTTGATGTGCCCTCCTTCTAAAAGAATGCTTTTAGAATGATTTTACTGGATACTTCTATAGACAGAGTCTTAATTTCAAGGCACTTTTCTTATTGTTCAAGTGAAAAGCTTATGATTTCTCTTTAATGACACATTTGTCTTACCAATTACAGCCACCCTGCTTTTATTACTCCCTCTGCAGTTTGACTGGCTCCAAACTCCTTTCCTCCCAAACTGCATAGTTTTAATGAGCTTTTGCCACACTTTTTGTACTCTCCCTGTAAATCTGGTGAAATGCAGTGAGCAGTGTCCATGCCACAGTCTGGATGCTATGGTATCTTGAAATTTCTGTTGCTAATTGAATTACTGTATTACTCAAATTCAACTTTACTCACACTTTCAAGATACGAACTATAGACAAATTAATTGTCATCATGCAACATCACTAACCTATAGCTCAAATCATAATGGAATTCTTATCCTCTTCTGAGACTTCATGAACATAATTTTTACACCTTTCTCTCAGCATGCTTGTTTTCAGAATTACCACCAGAATGGTTATAAAGCTATAATTATAACGCTTTGAAATTTCTATCATTCAAAGTTCTAAACTCTTCCACATTCCCTTTGCTGTCCACCTTCAAAGGACTAAGAAGTACATAGATTTATTACAACAGTGGCTCTACTTCTGGTACATATTTTATATATTTCCTGTTTTTTTTTTTTCTTGTTACTGTGACCAGACACCTTATAGATGCAAGAATTTATTTCTTCTCAGAGTTTGAAAGAGTACGATGCTCCATCATGGTTGGGATATTATGGCAGCTAGAATCTATCCATGGTGGCAGGCGTCTCCTGCAGGATTTATTGCACTGCAGTGATCTAGGAAGCATAGACAGTTTGGGCTAGAAGTGGGGTTCAGCCATAACCCTTATGCCCTCGCCTAGTAACTCATCTCCTATGGCTTGGTCTTGCCTCTTTATGATTTCTTTCTTTCTTTTTCAAGACAGGGTTTCTCTGCGTAGCTTTGCGCCTTTCTTGGAACTCACTCTGTAGCCCAGGCTGGCCTCAAACTCACAGAGATCCTCCTGGCTCTGCCTCCCGAGTCCTGGGATTAAAGGCGTGCGCCACCACCGCCCGGCTTCCTTATGATTTCAAAACATCCCAAGACAGCACTGCCAAGTGAGGACCCATGAATCAGTTGTCACATTTCACATTTAAACCATAGCAATATGTAACAGTAAGATTTTGAAGTCTTTGCTTAGCCTGGAAGGAGTTCAATATCTAGTTTATTTCTTGTTCATTATTCATTGTAAGAGATAAGGGATTTGATGGCACTATGGATATAGATTGAGAAAAAGACAGATATTGGGAGATTTTATATTGTGGCTATTGCAATAATTTAGGCAATAAAAAATTTTAATTAGACTATTTGAAAGTAAGAAATACATATATTTAATATGATATATAGTATTATATATAAATTATATAATGTTATATGTTATGGTATATGATTTATACACACATACACACACACACACACACATATATATATATATAAAATGGGAAGTATTGGCACAATATTTGATGTGGTAAAATAATGATAGAAATAAGAAGTAGCATGTGGATGAAAAGATAAGGTCTAGGTACAAGCTGAGAATGTCTGTAACACTTCTTTTGACCAACTGTATGGATAGTGATGATTATTTATCAACTGAACCAAATGTGTTAAAATTATGAGATAGAAACTTTCTGACTTCTTATTTGGAATTCCCATAGCATCCTGGCATTATGAGCCAATAAGTCCTTGGGTATACTTTATTTGTTCTGGAAATCAGATGAGAAATCTGGATAGAAGAGGATGCTCTATTGCCAGTAGCTATAAGTTCTAGCAAAAGACCCCCAAATCCCCAAGCCAATAAATCTTAAACCTAGTCAGATTTAGTCAATATACTACCCATAATAGCTCTTGGGAGTAATAGCAATAATATGCATTATCTTTTCTCTGAAGTTGTCATGTGCTAGCATTTTAAAAATGACAGTCAAAAGCATCACCTTGTAGAAATTCATGAAGTCATGGACTTGATGAAATTATGTATTGGGTCTTCATATTTACCTTAGGTGGAGTGAGACTACCATAGCCCACTGAAATTGCCTCATGGACAAACTCCATAGCATATGACGTTCAAACACATTGCAATGAGCATATTTGAAATGCATGCTAAAGGTTACTAGGCCAACAAGACATACTCATAGTTTAGTTTTTAATTTTGTAATTGCTGCATTCTTTTATGCCATAGCATCAACAGCATTTATTAATTAAATGCCTTTCTATGATCAGAGCAGTCTTTACAAAGCAGCAGAGAATAAGCCATGTTATCATTCACGGTGACAGAATGTGCTAACATTATATTTTAGTGCCAGGCGGTTGGTTTGCAGTGCTGTATTGTTGAATGAAATTGATCTGGTTATCATTACTAAAGAATTTATACCAGACATTTGTCATGCACGAGAATACACACACTTTAAGAAAAATTCTGTGCTGTACATGTATGTAAGCATGCATAAATTAGGAAAATCTTTTACTTTAAAAATATTACCTTAATGTCTTTAGGAACAACTTTCTTAATAAGTAACATATATTTTATATCATGACCATTGTTGAAAATGACATTGGAATTTACTGCTTTACCATTTATCAACACAGTTCTGGAATAGGAGAAATCAATACCTGCAGCAGGTTTCTTCCTGTATGGTTTGGTTATACTTTTTATAATTTTCTGTTTAGCAAAATATTATGCTAATGAATATTCTCAAAGTATATTTTACAGCTGTTAGATTGGTCTCTAAAATTAAGACTATTTTTACATAATCAGATATCAATGTTACATTCTTCATAGTTTATCAGAAGATAGGCATTCTGCATTTTGGGAACATAAAATTGGTTTCACAGTTTAAGTCTCCATAGTGTGAAATAACTGAACATATATTTTCTACTGCTCCAGGTTCATTAGTTCATAAAATAAAAAGAGGAAAAATTGCACCAGACCTCTAATCCATGGTTTCTATTTGCCTTTTTACACAAACTGAACATTTATTGAAAATTCTTAAGTATTGTTACACTGGATTTTTTTCTTTCCCAACATTGTAACTTTTTGAAATCTATTCAGTATATATAGAATTAGTAAATCACATTCATACAAGAAAACAGAAGGAGAGAAAGAGAAAAGAAACAAACTTAATTCTTTAAAAGAGCTGCGTCCCTGAAATGGTAAAATCTTCTGTTAGAACTATGTACCTTTCAGTTGAAAATGATAGACACTTTTCTCATCAAGTCTGTTTTCAGAGAAAGGTCCTTCCTCAGGGATACTAGGGTGCTAACGGGATTTGGGGATCCCGTCGGAATGCTTAGCATATCTAGCCATTCCGCCCGATTCAGACAAGGCAGAGGACAATGAACATTTAAATGCAGGCTTGTTGACCACGAATTTGACCTCTCTCTCCTTTCTTTAAAGCTCTTTTTTTTAATTTTTAAAATTATAATTTAATCACAACATTTCTTCCTTCTCTTTCCTCTCACCAAGAACTCCCTTATACTTTTCTATACTCTCCTTCAAATTCATGGCTTCTTTTTTTTAAGTACTAATTGTTGCTCCATGCATATACATATATGTATGTACATATATGCATATGTGCATTCATATACCATACCTGGTCAGTCTGTATAATGTTATTTGTATGTATGATTTCAGGGCTAACCATTTGTTATTGGACAATCAATGAATGTACTCTTCCCTGGGGAAGACCTCTCCTCCTCTATTCATGAGTATAAGGAAAATGAAATAAGTCTTTCATGAGTTTGTTTTAGAGATTCATAATTTCTCTAGGTTAGAAAAAGATTTATGATTATCACATACTAATGATTGTTTGTTTATCCATTTGTTTCTGAGGCAGATTATCACTCTGTAGCCTGGAGTGGCTTAAAACCCTCCATATAGCCCAGAATGGCTTCATACTACTTCAATCTTCTTGTGTCAGGCTCCCAAGTGCTAGAAGTACAGATATGTGCCACTGCATAGGAAATATTTTGAAATACTAATTTTTTAATATAAAGTTCTGAATCTAATTTGTGGAGTTTATTTTGGGTGACTTTTTGAAAGAATATTAAAGGCTCTGTCAATAACTTGATCAACTGGAGAAAAAGGGTGGTAGCTCCATTATTCTAGGAGGTACACTTATTGCTTTAGGCAGTTTTAGTTTCAAAAGTTTCACCTATTTTGTTATCTATTGTACAGTAAAATGTCAAATTGTCATTACTCTTCAGTACCTGAGATCTTTGCCTACACTCTTCCAGGAACAACTCCATTTTCTCATTGGCTCTTGTTCGAAGTTCACTACTAACCCCATGTACTTCACTATCTATGCCAATTAAAATACTGAAGAAACTACCCCAGGCTGTGCATGTAGTTTTATCTCAGTCCACTGTGTTTGTGCAGAAACCAAGAACTGTGTCTTTTCCAGCACCCCACAGAATTTCAAATAACAGTTAAGGTAGAAACAAAAGGTGACAAGTGATTGAAGGGCAGGGAAACGCTGAGAAGTCTTCATGATTTCTCTCAGTGAATGTTTTACTAGGGAAATTTGAACATATTCGTCATTCGGTAAAGAACTAAGCAAGAAACCAGAGTGTGAGATGCTGATCAATGCAGACAGGGTAAAAGGAAATTTAAGAGGAAGAGGCAGGCATTGACTTCTGCAATTTGTGAAGAAATTTTCTCCCCATAGATAGGATTATAGTTTGGTGAAGATAGAAAATAATGTAAAGTTGGGACCTGTTGCTCAAGTGAATACATCATGCTTACTGTGTAGTTAATGAAGGAGAAAGGCTGGTGTGCCTCCCAGCAGGATAATGTGACCAGCCTGGTGGGGAGAGGCTGGTGAATGTAGAGGATTCAAGACAGCAAGAGACAGAGGTGGGAAACTGGTATGGGGGATGGGAGAGAGAGACTGAGACTCTACGGGAGGTTTATAGAACAACAACAATAAAACTACATAAAACATACAGAAATACAGACCCGGATATTACATTTATCTTTACCAAAGTTTGCATGTATGGTGGATCTTAACTCCTCTTTGCATTTATGGAGTAGAAAGACTCAAAGAATAAAATAAAGAAGTTGGTTAAGACAGAGGCAGCAAATAGAATGCTCTTATTTTCAGTTTTATTGTCGAGTTATAGTGAAGGCACAGAGCTGGAGGTATAAAGGCTTGCCCCACTCCCTAGAATAGCATAAACCAACCAAATAGATAAAAAAACAAATGTCTGTAGGATGAAATAAAAGTATTAGTGCTTCTTACAATAAAAATTGTGATTATTTACTAAATGGATGTTCTAGGAATATAAATAAGACCAACCCATAAGGCTGGCTTGAGCCAGTTTCTTCTAGCTAAGCTATTCTTAGGTTGTAATTAGTTGGCTTGAAAAGGATTTAATTTTATCCAGCCATTAAATAGCCTCATTTAGTAAATTATTATATCAAGCATATTATTTGCTAAAATACAAGAACAGTAGCATTTTAACAAATTATCAGTCCTAAGGAACAACTTACATTTTGGTTAAATGTAATGATAGCATCAGGCACAGCTCCATTAGAGTATATTACTATCAGAAAAGCTGCAGGGTCTTTTATAAGTCTAAAAATTAAAGAGGAATTAATCCTTACTCATATTGTGTTATCAAAGCTTTGTAGACTAAGCTTATTTGAAAATCGGTTGACCATGTGAATATTCAGTGCTTATGCATAATGAGGTAGAAATGGAGGAGATGAGGGTGAATGAGGAAGGAGAAGGAGAGCAGGAAAATGTGTATAAAGTTTAACAGGAACTTCTAGTCGAGCTCAGGCAGTAAAATGCATGTCACACATGCATAGAAACCAGAGTTCAATCCCTAAACCCATACAAAAATGAAAGTGGTCCATAATCCTCATACTGGAGAAGCAAACAGGAGGCTCCCTGAGGCTCTCTGGCTGACCATCCTGTCCTCATTTGTGAGTTCAGATCCCAATGAGAGACCCTGTCTCATAAACCAAAGTGAACCCTATCTGAGGAAGGACATCTGACATTAACCACTTTCCTTCACATGCAGACACACATCTGTGTACCCATATACTTATGCACATCTTTATTCATAATCAAATGTGCTAATATGTGTATACACACACACACACACACACAAAACCGTTCAAAAAAGATCCACATAATTCAGTGCTTATTCAAAGTTCTTGAAGTTCTTTTCTGAGTATAATTTTACATAGTCTAGGGCATCTGCATGCCATTTCATAATTGAAAAAAATTAAGCAAGTAGAAAATTTTACTTGCTGCTTTGAGGAATGAGGTAATTAATTTTAAGCTAAGCCTTTAGGCCCAAAATTCTATCATAGAAAAACCAAGTTCTGATTTCTGACAAAGACTTAATTAGCCATATGCTGAAGAATACAAGTTCACTATACATGTTGTGGAAATGATTCCCTGTTATGGACAGATCTTTCCAACTGTAACTATCTAGATCAGCAGTTTTCAACCTATGACTCTGACCCCTTTGGGGTTGCAAGTATCAGATATCCTTCATATCATATATTTACATTGTGATTCATAACAGTAGCAAAATTACTGTTATGAAGTATCAATGAAAATAATTTTATGGCTGTGTTTACCACAACATGAGGAACTATATGAAAGGATTGTAGCATGAGGAATGTTGAGAACCACTGCCCTAGATCAACATTGATCACCAAAAGATTTCCAATGCTAAATATGTGGGAGATACTCCCCATCCACTTCATTTTCACAAAGTGTACTTTGTAACATAAAAATGATCATTACAACCTTTCCTCAAAATTTCCAGAAGGTATATTTATTGGTTGTTAAAATTTCAGTGATGGGGAAAACATGCTCCTCAACTTCATGAAGATCAAGGCTTCACTAGGTTCAAAGTGACCCAATCCCAACTCTGTAACCATATATATATATATATGTAGTCATGGGAAGAATGATGTCCCTATGATGTGAATGTTCAGTATTACTGAAATGACTTCAATATTGAGAGAAACCATGGAAGAGTTCCCAGAGACTTGTCAGAGAGTCAGGTGCCTTTAATAAATTGAAAGGTGATCTGGACAGAGCAGAGAAGGTGAAGTGGGGTGTGATGCCAGGCTGATGGAAGAAGTTCAATGGACTGGATTGTAAGCACTCAGTGATATGCTGTGGCTGGGGTTGAAAACTCACTGATGGTTGCAGTTGTCAGCTACAGAGTCTGGTGGGACATAGGTCACAGGGATTGCATGGCATGCTGTACAGGATGAATGTGTACACCACTGAATAAGGAAAATCATCAAAAGATTTTAAGCTTTTTGGACTTATGAGTGACAAGATTGGATTTGTGGAGATGTGGCTGCTGTGGGAGGCTGAGATGTGGTCCAGGTAAGAGATAATTAGACTGGTGAACTGGGCAAGCAAATTAATTCATTAATATTTAGTTCTAAATGCTCAAGGATTTTTTTCTTGTAATTTCATGCCAGGAACCTTAATAAGAACACTGGAAAATAAATGAGCATTTAATATGTAGTTATTTGAATTATATACTCTTAAACTTCAGTGGCTTTGGGATTTCAAAATTGTAGTAATATCTGGGTGCATGGAATTAAGCAAATTATTATTATAAAAGCAAGTCAAAATCACTGCTTTCAACCAAACAAGGCAACATTTCCCCAGAATTGACAGTTTTGAATGATAAGCTGATCATCATATGAAAATTATGTGAGATTATTTCTATAATGGGTTTCAAAGCATTTTTTCATATTCATTTCCTTGAATATTCAAGATCATTAGGAAATGTATACTTAGAAATGTAGAGAAGACTAATTTATAAAACTAAAAGTAAACATAATGACTTATTTAAGTGCTTAATAGAGCATTAACAGAATAGAATTCTGGGAAAATCCTGCAAAGTATTTTCTTGATTTTGTTTTTCAGCCTTGTTTGCTGCAAGCTTAGAGTGCTCTTTGAAGAATAAAATTGGTATCTTCTTAGGAATAGGGATGTGTGTTTGAGTCGCTGAGGCTTTCCAGGGGTGTCTTTCAGCCATAAGTCATTTCATAAGCATTTGAATTTGCACATGAACTGCAAAAGCAGAAACTTTTATTTTTTTTGTGCTTGCTTGGTACTAATTCTAACAAGATGATGTTTGTTGCTAGAAGATTTGGAGAATGGGCTCTAAAAAGAATTTAGGAGACAACAATCCTTTATAATTCCTCTTTTTTTTTTTTTTTTTTTTTCGAGACAGGGTTTCTCTGTGTAGTTTTGCGCCTTTCCTGAAACTCACTTTGGAGACCAGACTGGCCTCGAACTCACAGAGATCCGCCTGCCTCTGCCTCCCGAGTGCTGGGATTAAATGCATGCGCCACCACCGCCCAGCTATAATTCCTCTTATATGATACAATGTGCATATAGTCTCCAGCTCATTATAAATATATTTTTTAAGTTGGAAGACCATATCTATGTTGACTTGTCAGTTTTCTGCTACCATTACAAAGACAAAATCAGTGCATATCTGTTTATCTGGACATCTATGATGCCTGTTACAGACTCATTCCTTTCCTCTCATCTCATATTTACAAAAGATATTAAAACTAAGATGTCTCTTAATGGATTATTTGGCAAAATAGTAAGGTAATAAATCAAAATGGAATTTTATCCAGCCAGAAAGAATGAAATTATGTCATTGTAGGAAAATGGATAGAGCTAGAAATCATCATGTTAAGTGAAGGAAGCTAGGCTCAAATGTTGCATGCTTTCTCTGAATTCTCATTTTTAAATTTTATATATGTATAATAGTTATAGATAGCACAGCTCTATAGTTGATATGGCTTATTAAATTATATATAATTATGTAATATACTGTCTAGTATGTTAAGATAGTATATATATTCTGTTTGTCCATGACAAGAAAGTAGAAGTTAGTCCATTTGGGACCAGTGAGGGGGGAAAAAAGAAAAAAAGATACTAGGGAATGAACATAAACAAAGCATATGACACACATGTGTGAAACAGTCATAAAAACTCCCATCAGTTTACACAATTAATACACAACAGATAAATCAGCTGCTTAGTCATAATGGTAGTAATGTGTTGTCACTGACTGAGCCTATCTAAACATTGTCCAAAAGTAATTTAGTTTCATGTGACAAAAAGTATTGTCAGCCCAGAAAATAACAAGAGTGAGGCAAATCATGATTAGAAAAATACATGTTAAACTGCTCAGTGATGCCACCCAACTGTTTCAGTTAGGGTTCCTATTGACCATGGCAACTCTTATAAAGGAAAAACATTTAAGTGGGGTGGCTTACATTTTCAGAGGTTCAGTCCATTATCATCATGGTGTAACATGGTGATGTGCAGGCAGAGATAGTGCTGGGGGAAGTGGTCAAGTGTCCTACATCTTGGCTTGCAGGCAAAAGGAAGTAGTCTGAAACACTGGGCGTGGCTTGAACACATATGAAACCCTAAAGTGTGCCTCCACAGTGACACATTTCCTCCAACAAGATTATACCTATTCCAAGAAGGCCACACCTCCTCCTAATAGTGCCATTCCCTTTGGGTGACATTTTCTTTCAAACCACCACACCACTTAAGACTATGTATGCTAGCCCTGAGAGGTTTCATTTAAAAAAAAAAAGATAACAAACCTCACAAACTGGAAAGCAGGTGAGCACATAAGACCTTAGGAAAGAGAATCCTGAACTAACTGAGAAGGTTGAACATGTGCTACAGAACCCACTTACTTATTTCAAGGCTGGTGATGCCAGGTGGTTGTGGAAGTAAGAGTGGAGACAGGGTTGAACACTTTAGGGTCTGTGCAGTATGTTAAGAAGGACCCAGACCCCTTGATTCCTCTATTCACTTAGAAAATCTGGAGAAGTCCATTGATCAGTGGGGCGGGCAAATCCTTGCCCTGACTGGAGGACACAGGCAGTCTAATGAAGACTGGAAGAGGGGAGCAAGTAGATTTCTACATTCCTCAGTCTGCAACCTCTCCCTCTCCTGTGTTTCTCTGAGCTCCTAGAGCAGCTACTGTGTATTTAGAACACGGAGGTCACAGTTGGACATCTGTGCCATAATACTTGTGATTTGGACTTGTACTAGATATCAATAGCAACTGTAAAATGGCACACTAAAATATAACTGGGAATATGGCAGGATCAGAGCCCAAGAAATTTTCTAATTCTGAGGAATCTATGAAATACGTAAAATTCTCATTTGAACAGAAGAAATGATGATTTGTTCCCATAGTTCTTTAAATTAAAACTTGAGAAATAATCCAGGCATGGCAGTGCACACCTTTATTTTTTGCACTCTGGGTAGGCAGAGGCAGATGGGTCTCTATGAGTTCCAGGCCTGACTGGTTTATATAGTGAGTTCCAGGCCCCTAAGGCTATATAGTTGGGACTCTGTTTCAAACAAAGCAAAGAATCAAACAAACAAACTTGAGAAAAAAAAATGTGTTCTGCCCTGCTTTTTAATTTCCAATGTGTGCTAATTCTTTTTCAGCTGTATTATCCTGCAAATAATGAACAGTTCATGGTAAGAAATAAATAGTTTTAAGTTAAGTTTTTCTTTTTGTTTTATGGTGCAGGGTTCTTACCTCAGGGACATTGTATATACTAGTCAAATACTCTATTACTGATCTACTCCCTCAGCCCATCATCTTTCTTTCTTTTTTTTTTTTTTTTTTGGTTTTTTGAGACAGGGTTTCTCTGTGTAGCTTTGTGCCTTTCCTGGAGCTCACTTGGTAGCCCAGGCTGGCCTCGAACTCACAGAAATCCGCCTGCCTCTGCCTCCCGAGTGCTGGGATTAAAGGCGTGCACCACCAACGTCCGGCCCATCATCTTTCTTTTAACCACTTCATAATACAAGGTGCTATGAGTACATCAGGATTCAGGTATATGCAGTGTTTAGTTTCCGATGCTCAGTGGCTGTGGACAGGGTTGAAATGCCGATGTTTCTGTGTATGTCTATCTGTGTTTTACAGTTTACTTCTACTCTAAAAACGATTAAGTCTTTTTTTAAAAAAAAATAATCAAAGTTTTGTTTTCCTTGAAAAATGAATTTTAGAAAACAATTTGCTGAAAAATAAAATAAGCATACAAAACTCCAGGAATGACTCTTTCTAGCTTCAGAGTTAGGATGCTAGGTGTACTTCAGCCTACTGTGTTAAGTGTAAGTCTCTCACACTTATATCCACAGACACCTAGATGTACAGGCTCATGTACACCTCGTACTTCCCACACATGGCTCTGACAGCTGAAATAGCAGTTACATTGTGCCAGTCTGGGGTTCATTTTAGTGTTCAACCATCAAAATTATCCATCGATTATATTAGATTATCTCAGATGCCTTAGAGAAGCAAGAGATCAGATATAATAATCACATTTTTCTGTTATATTTGGACCTATACAAATTTATGAATGGCATCGCTACACATTCTATTGGGTTTTTTTTGAGAATATTGGGTTCCATAACAAAGGAAAAGAATTATAAACTGTAGCTGGTACTGTGATTCATTATTATACTCATGTGTGGAAAGCCCCCAATATTGATCATGGCTAGACAATGAACTTCAGACTTTACTGAGCTCTGATGCAAATTTGACTCCATAATTATGTTTTCAACTCATGCCCATACTTCTGTATTTAAAGGTTTACTTATTTTACAAAAGGACAATATGTTATACTTGAAATTAAATGCATGTTTTTTTCTACCAAGCTTAAACTTACAGGTTTATCACTCATTTAAAATCTATCATAACACTATCTTTTCTCACAACCAGGTGAGAAAAATAAGTACAACAAATGGAACAGGAATAAAAAGAGAGACATTGAGAAGATTAAAAAAATAAACATCAGTATAGAAAGAAGAAAACAATTGTTAATGCATAGGCAACTCTGATATATTTTATATTCAATCACTTGTCCAATTCTTAACAATTATATTTGTCCAGGGACTATCCTAGAGAACCAATATAGAATGTGTTCATTCTCTTCCTAGAGAAATGTGTTGTTTTCAGGGAACAAAAATATAATAATCTTGTGTGGTGAGATTTCTCTGGTGGTAGAATTGCTTATCACAAGCCTGAAAACCTGAGCTCAATCCTGGGACACACATGGTAGAAGACAGACCAATGCAAGTGATCTTCTAACCCCTACATGCTTCTGCTCTCTCTCTCTCTCTCAATCTCTCTCTGTCTCTCTCTCTCTCTCTCTCTCTCTCACACACACACACACACAGCCACACACACACACGCACACACTCAAAACAAGCAATTTAAATCTATGCTCTAGAGCAAAAATGGAGAATAGAGAAGTTGTCAAGATGACCATCATGTGGGCTGCATTTTGAATCTGGTGAGTTAGACAGAAAATGTGAAGCTAGTTTGTTAGAGGTAGAGATGATAGTGCCCATCATCATAGAGATTCAAAAGAACCAGACAATTCTGAAAACTAAGACAAGTTCCATGGCATTTGCCTCAGATTACATTTTCAGGGGGTGAAATGTAAGTGACACTAGATAGGGCCTGAGAACAGGAGGGACATTGCCATGGGTAGTATGTATGAGGCTAAGAAGTTTATGGAGTTTGGGGTCTTTCCAGAGGCCATGAAAAGGTGTATGAGTTTATTGATTGATATTATCAGTGTACTCCCTTAGGTCTACCTGTTCATCAGTATTCCCAAACAAATGGAGTAACCCTGCCTTGTCTGCTCTTGAATCAATGTTTGGTAGGTTGAGTTGAGGCCTTAGTTCAGTGCTCATGTAGCTTTCTTACTGACTTTGAATCCTTCATAATTTGAAGTGTTTAATTCTCATGGAAGAATTCATGTGATTTTTGTAATACATTGTAAAGGAGAGAGTCATATTATATCATAAGTATAGGTTTTTTGTGCCTAAGTTAATGGAGAGATAGTTAAATAAATATTCACTAAAGGTATTTATTCATAGTGGTAGAACAAAATATTTATGAAGCATTAATTTGTGCTCAATTTTTTGTCTATCTCATTTTCTATCGTCAGGGCTGATTTTGGTTGAAAATTATCTTTGACTTTCCGCTCCTTCCTCCCGTCAGGCCCCCTTTTCCCTCCCCCTCCCTGTCTCTCTGTCTCTGTCTCTGTCTCTGCCTCTGTCTCTCTCCCATTCTCTCCCTCTCCCCCCCAATAAAGCTCTAAAAAGGTAAAAAAAAAAAAAGAAAAAAGAAAATTATCTTTGAGATTAGAGTTGTTGGCCAAAAGGGATAAACAACTTGAGACCACTTTCATTTGTTTTATTTTGCAATGAGAACAGGAATGTGTCTGCTGAAAATTTCTCTTGTAGTGTCTATATAGTGCTGGGGATGTCTTTCTGTATGCTGTGAATGTGTTGCTCTGACTGATTGATAAATAAAATGCTGATTGGAGCCGGGTGGTGGTGGCACATGCCTTTAATCCCAGCACTTGGGAGGCAGAGCCAGGTGGATCTCTGTGAATTCGAGGCCAGCCTGGGCTACAGAGTGAGTTCCAGGAAAGATGCAAAGCTACACAGAGAAACCCTGTCTCGAAAAACCAAAAAAAAAAAAAAAAATGCTGATTGACCAGTAGCCAGGCAGGAAGTATAGTGTAGGTTGGATAAGCAGAGAGGAGAATTCTGGGAAGTGGAAGGCTGAGTCAGGAGACACTGCCAGCCACTACCACCATGAGAAGCAAGATGTAAAGTACCAGTAAGCCACAAGCCATGTGGCAACTTATAAATTAATAGAAATTGGTTAATTTAAGGTATAAGAACTAAATAGTAAGAAGCCTGTCACAGCCATAGAGTTTATAAGTTATATAAGTCTCTGAGTGTTTACTTGGGTGTAAGTGGATGTGGGCCCTAGGGGGACTGGAGAAAACTCCAACTAGAAAATGGTACTGGGCTGTTTTGAAGGCAGTAAAGAAATGTAGGTTATGTCAGTTGTCTTTTCTTAAGTTATAAGATGTTTGCAGGTTCACTCAGGTTACTTATGATCCATGTAATCATCTGTGATTCTTTATTGTACAAGAATACCCATGTTCTATAATACATTTCTTTACAGAAGAAAAAGGGTGAGAAATACTTTATAGTTGACTCTAACATTGCTCCATTTTCTTTTGGTGTGCTTAAAACTTACAGCAGGTAGATAAATTGCCTTTCATTGTCCCTTGAAATGATTTTAATAGCTTAAGCTAAATTTAAAATACATACGCACACACTCACCTGCATGTGTGTTCTAGAAGTCTGATGTGTTAGATATATTCACAGAATCAGCTTATATTACACATTTATTATTATGGACCTAATTTAAATGGATATTATTACCACATTTATTTGGCATTTTAGAAATCCATTTTGATTTCACTCAGGACAAAGCAATAAAGAATTCAGAAAATATAATACCATTTATAATTTTTTTCTGCAAAATCCATTATACTGCTGGAGGTTTCCTTTTTCTAAAATGCTAGCAGGGACTACTGTGGGGTCAGGGACTAAGCAGTGAGTGAAAGTCAGCACTCAAAATGAAGTGTCTTTTCTGTTGAACGCTGGGCACCCGTAGAAACTGATAATGTTTGATTAATGAACGGCAGCCTTGCGGCAGCAAAAGCATCTGCAAGAAGTGATTTATTATTTCAAAGGTATCGGAAAGCATGCGGTATCTTGCCGATTTAAGTATGTGTGCCTGAATAAAATAAATGAGATGCAACATGTGAAAAATGAAAACACATTACTTGTAAAGGATGTGTCACAAGCAGGGTATTTTTGTTCAAGTACACTTTGTCATGGGGACTTTTAATGCTGTTCTGAATACAAATCATTTAGCTGGTTCATAAAACCTCCTCAGTTGGAATTCTTGCATCTATCATAGAAGACACAAATGAGGGTTAAACTTAATGTGCTGTAACATTCCTTAAATGTTCAAATTTTGTGTCATATACCACTATTAAAACTGCACATATGTTTTATGTATAAAGATGGATTCATTGTAGCTACTTAAAACAACAGTGCCTGCGTAGAAAAGGGTTTGAGGTCTTAATTGAACACTCATCATCATATACTCAG
Source organism: Peromyscus nudipes (assembly GCA_902168325.1). Classification (NCBI taxonomy): domain Eukaryota; kingdom Metazoa; phylum Chordata; class Mammalia; order Rodentia; family Cricetidae; genus Peromyscus; species Peromyscus nudipes. Next base: position 3,997 of record CABHPH010134601.1, on the reverse strand, counting down.
AGATGAAGTTTTTCTTGCAACTCTTATGGTCTGGCATTGAAATAATCTATCATCTTGTGATTGAACACATTTTAGTTGGGTGACATGATATAATGATAAATAATGGAATTTAATTAGTAATAATAGTATATAGTATTTTAAAGATTACTATTCAAGATCGTATGGGTACTATGGATTATTTCTGTTGCTTAGGTAAAATTCATACCTTATCTATTAATGTAATTACTTTATACATCACATATACTAGATAATCATAATCATGATCCTTTCAATGTACCAGAATCCTAATAATGATTGTAATAGAAATGACAAACAATATAAAAATTAAGCTGGATCAAGCTGGTAGAAATATTATACCATAGGGATTACTAATCCCTTCTTTTCTGGTTTCTAAAGCTGTATCTGCTAATTTAACTAGCCCCTAAAAGGCACTTTTACGAAGTTGGTTGTTGTAGCTATGAGTCAGCCAGTCTTTAGAACAATTATGAAAATTAATCACCATCATAAGCAAACTAAATTCTATAAAGGAAGAGTTATCTTTTAATTATGAAACTATATAATTGCCTATGCAATTGTAAATCAGAAACTCAATTAGGATAAGTTTTATGCATGCCTTTTAACCATTGCAGACTTAGGATGGAGAATAAGTAAATCCTCATTAAATGTTTTTTTTTGTGTGGTTGAATAAATTAAACATTAGAAAGGAGATAGAATTCACAATTATAGTCACTCAGCTAACAGTCTTGGGGAACTATGCCATGCCAGGTCATGGGCCATAGATGACAATGGAATGGCCAAGAGAGTAGACATAGTCCTTTTGAACTCTGATGCTACTAGGCTGGTGGGAGACATACTAAGTACACCCATATAATGAAACACACTCCTCTCCTCCTGAATGAAGATGAGGATCCTTTAAGCAGGGCTTGGGAAGAGAAAGAGGACAAAGTGGCAGAGGCAGGAGGTGCTAGTTAGGTTTGGAAGTTAAATGACTGTTTTTGCATTCTAAAGAAGACATTCTCAGCTTCAGGGGCCAAAACAGGGAAGTGGAAAGCCCTGGCTGGAGGAGACACTAGCAAAGAGGTGCTCAGTAAACCTGAGGTGATAGCCTTGGCTGTACACTACTCTAGACAGCAGATCGCATTTGGTTTTATGACACAGCCTTTCTCTTTTCCCCAAGACTGCAACAAAAAGGAGAGATCTTTCATACATGTGTGTGTGTGTACGTGTACGTGTGCATGTGCGCGCTTGTGTGCATGAGCCTACTCACATGTAAATGTAGTTGGAAGTCAGAAAACAATTTGTGAGAGTCAGTTCCTCCTTCTGCCATGTGAGTCCTGGCTTCAAGCCACCAGACATAACTGTTTGAGCCATCTCACACACCCTGCACCCATTTCTTATATTTAATGTTGAATTACTGATTATTTAAAGCAAACGTGTTTGTTTGACAATAAGACCATTCTAATGATATTTAAATTCCATAGCAATGTCAAAATTTTAATTTCCCTTCTTCTCTCCCAAATAATGGTATAGGATTAATTGCAATTTGTACAGACTTGAGTACATTCATTGTTATTTTCAGCCACAGAATTACTCAAACAGAAAAATGAATATATTTTAAACAACTTATTCATACAGAAAGTCATAACGATAAGAAGTGTAAAGTAGATTTACTTGATAACATATTCATACAAATAATTTCTACAACTGCTCTATTTTCTAAAATTTCCAACCGCACTGTCAGGAATATTTCCTTCGTCTTTTGTGCTAGCAGATAAATCCAGTTTTTAAGTGCAAATGGGACTGATCATCTTGAGAACTCCTTATAGAGCAAAAGTCTTCGTTAAATAGACTTTTTAGTGGAGCTATTTGCACCTCCAGGCAGAATAATTACAGTTCCAATTAATTAAAGACTAAAAATTACTTCCTCAATTAAGATGGAATATGTAGGCAAACATAAACCTACATTTAAGAGTTTCCAAGAACGCCTTGCACAGGTGTCAAGTATTAATATAGCCTGACATCCTACACATCAAAGCACATACAGAGATTTGTTCTTCCTAATTACATAGATATTGCATATGTAAAACAAAATTAAGATCTGGGGCATAGTAACAAGGAATCTAATGAGAAATTAGAATAAATATAGACCACTTCTTTCTGGTTGTGTCTTGGTAACTATGGGTAAGGTGCACCATTTCCTGTTCCTATACATAAGGTTCCTGATAAAATGTTTAAAAGAACTGTAATATTTTATCTATTCTTCCTCAAACTGAGTGTGATTTTTGGATCCATTTGTTATAATCAGAATCCATGTCCTTATTTTGTATTTTCATTAAAAATAAAGAAATTTCTATAGGAGGAGGAAGGATTGTAGGAGGCAGAGGGGTTGAGGACACCAGGAGAGCACAGTCCACAGGATCAACTAATCAGGACTCATAGGGGCTCGCAGAGACTGAAGCTGCAGCCACAGACCTGCATGGGTCTGCACCAGGTCCTTTGCATGCATGCTATGGTTGTTTAGCTTAGGCTTTTTGTGAGACTTCTAACAGTGAGAGTGGGGTTGTCTCTGACTCTTTTGCCTGCTCGTGGGACCTTTTTTTTTCCCTCCTACTGAGTTGCCTCATCCAGCCTTTATAGAACACCTAGTCTTACTGCATCTTGTTATGCCTTGTTCAGTTGATATCACTGAGAGCCTGCGCTGTTTCCCTGAAGGGAAACAGAGGAGCAGTGGATCCAGGGGAGAGGGAAAGTTAGGCAGCAACTGGGACTAGAGGCTATGGTCAGGATGTATTGTATGAGAGAAGAATACATTTAAATATAAATTTAAAGAAGAACAAACTTTAATCCAACAAATTATACCTTAAGATTATTTTTCTTTATTTTGTACCTTCAAATTTGTCTCAGGGATATTTATTAAAATGACTGTGAGTAGCATTATTAACTGACATATCCAGTTGTCAGGACTGATTAACATTCTAAAAAAAAAAATTGGCCCAAATTTGACAACTTACAGTTTCAGTTGCAATTACTAGCAGGGAAAATTTTTTTTGAATTTATTTTATTTTATTTTACAATATAATTCAACTTTACATATCAGTCATAGATCCCCCCATTATCCCTCCTGCCACCCTGCCCGCCTTTCCCCGGCCCACCCCCCATTTCCATCTCCTCCAGGGCAAAGACTCCCCCAAGGATTGAGATCAACCTGGTGGACTCAGCCCAGGCAGGTCTAGTCCCCTCCTCCCAGGCTGAGCCAAGGGTCTCTACTAAGCCCCAGGTTTCAAACAGCCAATTCATGCACTGAGCACAGGACCCAGTCCAACTGCCTGGATGCCTCCTAAACAGATCAAGCCAATCAACTGTCTCTCCCATTCAGAGGGCCTGATCTAGTTGGGGGCCCCTCAGCCATTGGTTCACAGTTCATGTGTTTCCATTTGTTTGGCCACTTGTCCCTGTATTCCATCCATCCCTGGTCCCAACAACTCTAGCTCACATAAACCCTCCTCCTTCTCGCCAATTGGACTCCCGGAGCTCCACCCAGGGCCTGACCGTGGATATCTGCATCTAGTTCCCTCAGTCACTGGATGGGATTTCTAGTATGACAATTAAGGTGTTTGGCCATCCTATCAACAGGGTAGGTCAGATCGGGCTATTTCTCGACTATTGCCAGCAGTCTATTGTGGGGGTATCTTTGTGGATTTCTGTGGGCCTCTCCAGCACTTTGCTCCTTCCTATTCTCATGTGGTCTTCATTTATCATGAAATTTTTAAGGCAGTGGAGGAAAGAATAGATCCATGCTTTGGGCCACTCTATAATGAAGAATGAAAGAAATGTTCCTTGTGAAAGGCTGCCTGGTTGCCTTTCGGGGGAAGTGGTTTATGAAGGGCTTTAGACAGTGAACATGAAATAACTACATTAAAACTCTCTCCTCATCCTCCCACATCTAACACTCAAAGAGAACTGTTTCTTCACATGGGAATATGAAGTTAACGTTGTA
>CABHPH010134600.1:29851-40224 GCA_902168325.1 Peromyscus nudipes | reverse complement strand
AGGAAGGCAGGAAGGAAGGAAGGAAGGAAGGAAGGAAAGAAGGAAGGAAGGAAGAAATACTGGAAACATGGGTGTCTTTTGAGGGAAGCTGCAGGCATGGAGTGGGATAGACTGAGCAGAGAGGCTACATACAGCCTAGGAAACAGAGCTTCAGGAGGAGGGCTACCTACCTGAGGCTGGTGGAGCCCAGGCAGAGATACTGGATGTGAAGCTACAGGGTCAGTCTGCTGGCGTTGATCTCTTATTTTTAACCTATGCTTGCCATGCTCCTATATCTCCCCTTGGGTACGTTCACTCTGCCACTGTATATTGGAAGTATATGACTTAATTTTTAATTTACATTTGTTCACTGTTGGTGCTTTTGGACATTGTTAAAACTGTTGAGACTGGGGATTCTTCCAATGCACTAAGCGCTTCTTGCATTATGAGATGGCTGTGAGCCTTTGAGGACTGGGGGCTGAAATGTTATAGGCTTTTGTTTTCGCTTTTCAAAACAGGTTTTCTCTGTGTAATAGAGCTCTGGCTGTCCTGGAATTTATTCTCTTTGTAGACCAAGCTGGCTTTGAACTCACAGAGATCTGGCTGCCTCTGCCTCCTGGATGCTGGAATTAAAGGTGTGTACGACCACTGTCAGGCTTTGAACGTTATAGTTTTAAAGTGATTTGTTTGGGTGTGCGTTAACAAGATGTGGCCTTTTGATGATTCATCTTCACTATCAACTCCAACGGATTCAGAATCACCTAGGAGACACACCCCTGGGCAAATCTGTGAAGGCATTCCATTGGGGGGTTCACTAAAGACAGAAAACCCACCCTGACTGTAGATGGCACCAACCCGTGAAAGTCCCAAACTGAATACAAAGAGAAAATGGAGGAATCCAGCTGAGCACTGGCTTTCCCCTTTTTCTGCTTCCTGGTCTACTGAGATGTGGCAAACAGTTGTTACACATAGAACCAGCAGCCATAGAAGCACCTGCCACCATGCCTTCCGCACCATGTTTCTTCAAACAAGAGCCAAGATAAGGCTCCCTCTCTCTCTCTGAAAGTGGAGAGGATAATAATAGTCCATCTACAAGATCATCATGAGGCCTAAATAAAATGATACATCTAACTGAATAAATCCCAAACCACAAATCCTATTATAAAAGTGTGTGTATGTATATGTTTGTATGTTTTCTTTTACATACATGTGTTAGTCAGGGTTCTGTAGAGAAATAGAACTTACAGAATGAACACACACACACACACACACACACACACACACACACACAAGGAATTTATTAGAACGGCTTACAGGCGCTGGTCCAGCTAGTCTAACAATGGCTGTCTACCAATGGAAGATCCAAGAATCCTGTAACTATTAGTCCATGAGGCTAGATGTCTCAATTGGTCTTTAGCATATGCAGAATCCCAAAGCAGGAGGCTCTAACGAAGAGAAGGAACAGACTTGCCAGTGAAAGTGAGAGCTTCCTTCTTTCACGTCCTTCCTAGAGGCTGCCATCAGATTAAAGGCGGATCTTTCCATCTCAGAAGACCCAGATTAGAAGTGATGGTGGTGCACATCTTTGATCCCAGTGCTTGGGAGGCAGAGGCAGGCGGACCTCTATGAGTTTGAGGCCAGCCTGGTCTACAGAGTAAGTTCCAGGACAGCCAAAGCTATTACACAATGAAACCCTGTTTCAACCGTCCCCCCCAAAAGTGGGTCTTTCTGGGGCTAGAGAGATAGCTAAAACTTCAAGTACTATATTGAATAAGTATGGGGAGAGCGGACAGCCTTGCCTCGTTCCTGATTTTAGTGGAATTGCTTTGAGTTTCTCTCCATTTAATTTGATGTTGGCTGTTGGCTTGCTGTAAATTGCCTTTATTATGTTGAGGTATGTTCCCTGTATTCCTGATCGCTCCAAGACCTTTATCATGAAGGGGTGTTGGATTTTGTCAAATGCCTTTTCTGCATCTAGTGAGATGATCATGTGGTTTTTTAGTGCTTGAGAGTAGTAGTTGCTTTTCCAGAGGTCTTGAGCTCAATTCCCAGCACCAACAAGGCAGCTCACAAATGTCTTTAACTAGTCCCATGGGATCCGATGCCCTCTTCTGATGTGCAGACATACATGCAGACAAAAGATACATATACGTAAAAATAAATAAATCTTTAAAACAAGTAAGTAAATAAATAAAAATGGCTCTTCCCACTTCAAATGATTTAATTAAGGAAAAAAATCCCTCACCAGTACCTAGCCACTTTTTTAGTTAATTCTAGATATAGTCAAGTTGAAAAACAAGAATAGCCATCACATGTATGTATTGTATGTATATATGTATGTACACACATATATATCTCCAATGACATACATGTATAGTAGCATGTGTATATATGTGTATATATAACCAATGGCATGTATTCTAGTATGTATATGTAATACATACACATATATGCTTATATAATATGGATACATATCTATATATGTTGTCCTATATGTGCATATATAGTGTATGTGTATGACCTATGTATACATATATAGTATATACATACTATACATTACATGTCATTGGATATATTTATATATATATAATTTTTTTAAAAAACATCACACATTCTCTGAGTCATAATCCCCTGAGTTACCAGGAAATTTAACTTCAGACTCTATTGGGAATTTCCCACCCATATTCCTGGGCACCATTTCAGTGTCTTACATAAATGTTGTCCATTAATATCTACCAGGATGGTTCCAGGACCTCTTGAGAATACCAACATCTACTAGTGTTCAACTCTCTTATAAAAAACAAAATGATATTTGCATATAATTTACCTATGTCTTTCTGTATATTTCAAGTCATCTTTAGGTTGCTTATAAAACCTGATAAAGCAGAAATAATTTATACATTTTATCATTTCATATTATTTGTAAAATTATGCAAGAAAAGTGTCTGTATATGTTCAGATTTTTAAAAATGTCTTCCATCCATGATTGGTTAGATCTACAGATGAAGAATCTGCAGACAGAGGGCTGATTTCCTAGTGTTCAGCAGGGGTGGAGGCAAGGGCATCCTCCTGTGTCTCTGAGATGCCTGTTCAGCAGGGGATGTAGGCGAGGGTATCTTCCTGTGTCTCTGAGATGCCTGTTGCATTGGCAATAGGGACTAGTCAGTAACTCTTCTGCCATGTTTGGATAAAGGCTCCTGGGCTGAGACTAGGAAGTCCAGCATCCTGATCTCTTCCCTTTGCTGAGATTTGACCCCTGTCCTCCATGACTGGGGAGTTTCTTCATAGTCTAGTCACCACCTAGGTCTGGGACCAGTCTCTAGTGCTTGAAAGGCTTTGACACCAAGGAAGTGCCTGTAGCTCTCCAAGCCCGCCATCACCTCACCAGCTCTCTGCAGGCAGCTCATGGCCTACATTTGCGCTCCCTGACACCTCAGATGACTTCCCTCCGTGCCCTCCTCTCAGCTAACTGACCCTGAAGCTTAGACTAACTTGTGGTCTCATTCAGCGGCGCTTCTTCTATCTTGCCTCCAGACAGAGTTGGCTCTTTCACCTCATTGCTACCACCCAAGTACCACGGTCCTGACTCCATCTTGTTACATATCCTGAGTAAGTATCAGTTTTCACTGCTCATTTGAAAACAATGTGAGTTCTCTTTGTCTCCGGCTAGTGCTGGACCCAGCAAGTACCCAGTTTAGGTTTGGTAAGTCGATTTTCTTAACAGCAATTCTATGCATTTAGCTTTCTCTCCTAATAGTGCTTGTCCTCTGTACTTGAACCCGTGGCAGTGCTGTGCACATTTAAGCCATTTAGGTCTGTGGCCACCAGTGACCACAGACTAAGTGAATTACGTGGCTTCCTAATTGCAGATCCTGGAAAAGACCCCAGCTGTCAGCCATTCCAACCTCCTCTTCTGTGTAGTGTAGAACTCATTTATAGATGCTCACTCACTCTCTTCTTAAATAATTCCCAAGGCTTTTACATTAACTAGATTCAGAAGTACATTGTAGAAAACACTAGCATGTGGGTAGACATTACCAAGAGAACATCCTGGCATACAGCACCTGACTCACTCTGTGGATGAGAACAGAGCAGTTCAGAACACACAGATGCTGGGAGATAGGACATTCTGTTTTTGATGGGAGCTTATTTTTCTTTCAGATTACAGCCCAGGCAAATAAGGAGGCTGGGCGGCCCTAATCTCTGTTAGTTGGTTCTGACTACAATTCTACAGGTGACAGACACATCCAAAGTCTTCTGCTCACTCTTCCAGGAGCCATTGTTATCACCACCAAGAGTTTTGGACTCGAACAGTTTTTGGAGATGGGGAAGAGGCAGGGACAGTGGCTCTTTGTGTCTCTCAAAGGCAGCACTGTTTCCTTGTGCTGGCACAGACCACCATCAACGTGCTGCCCTTCATGCAAGACTGTTTGACTTCCCTGGCACATGGACTGCACAGTGCCAGCCCTCATGAGGGCGAAATGCTGGTGTCTCTGGCAGTGCCTTTGCAGAGCAGCAAATGGGGATACCTTCCCAAAAGGGACTGTCCGTAACTCATCATACTCCCTGCTGCTGTCTTGTTTGTGTCTCTTCTAGCTAGTTGCCAGCAGGGGCCTTGAGCTTTGAAGTGGAGTTGCTAAAGGCCCCTCTCATGTTCCTCTATCTGGATTCATCATCCCAGGTCATATGTCAATAGCATGGTAATCTGTAAAGGTACCTGTTTGTTGATGCTACTACAACTTCCAGATTCATCCTACACCAGTCACTCATTGACAGTTAGCAAACACTTACTGAGAACAGCTTTTATATCACCTCCCTCAGCCACCAAAGTGCACATTGACACACCTAGCTTAAGAGTTTCCTTTGCAGCCTACCTGTCTTTTTCATTTTTTTCTTAAAAAGGGTGGAAATGGTGATCATGATGTTGAGATAAACAGGCCAGACTCAAGAAGACAAATAGTGCATGTTTTCTCTCATAAATGGAATCTACACTATATATGACATATGTATCTTGGGGGAAGAGGAAGGAAGGGTACAAGGTAAATATTAAAGTACAAATATTGGTAAAGTACAATGATACACATCTGTGGAAATGTCAAAATGAAACCTATTATTTTGTATGCTAGCTAATAATAATAATAATAAAATAATGTGTGACTCTTAATAGCAGGAGACTCTCATTGTTGGTGCTAGGTGCTGTGGGTCCCTTGTTGGTTACAGAAATACCAGAGATAGAAGACACCACTGCCTCCTTGAAGCACAAAGTAAGCCTTTGCTGTCTCAAGCCAATGAAATTCAGGGTGCATCTGTAACTACAACATGAACCATTCCATCCTAATTAGCATGGAGCTTATCATACACTGACATTCTTGTACTTAGGTCATAGTTATCCTTTGTTTTAATTTCTGTCCTGTGTTTCTATGGTGATGAATCTTGATTATTTTTCCTTTGGTTCCATACTGTTTATTGAGCTGCAATAATCCTCTCCGATGATTTTCCAGTGGGTTTTATTTTCTGAGAAATAGTCACATCACAAAAATCTTTCTTGAATGACTATCAATAGTGGAGTAGTTGGAATACATACTTTATTCATTATATTTGGCAAAGAGAAAGTATAGTTCTTTTTAGCGGGTCCCCACCCTTCAGCTGCAACTCATTACTGTCTACCTAAATGGCCTGAACTAGCCAGAAAGCAAATGTTTCCCATTACACACGACATCCATCAGCTAGTCTCAGCAATAGGCTCCCTTCAAAATTGATCTAGCTTGGAAGTAACAGTTATGACTCACTACTGGATCTCTTCATGCTTTCAAAGTGAAAAAGGACAATGGATGATACAGTTAATCTTGACCCATTGCGTCTTTCTTAGGCATGCATCAGCCTTAGCATTTATTTCTCTGGTAAGATACTACTTTTGTCGACCAGTTCTAGAACGCCTTCCCCAGTAGGTCTGGTAGTCCTTCATCTGCAGGTATAGGCTATATTGAGAAGTTTTTATACATTTTTTTAGAACCTGTTATCTTATTCTGTAGTGCTACCCACAAGCTGAATTATGTGGAATAATGTTTGAGTAGATGCTAGAGTTCAGACATCAATGCTGATTGAAATATATGAAGGACCCCAACTTCCACATGGGTTACATTCTGAAAATGTATGATCTATGTTTTTGGAACTTAGGTGACATTTCCCAGGTAGTTCTGAAACCCACCATTTCTTCCATCCTAACTACTCAAAGTCAGTTTAACCATGAGAGCAGATGAAACACACTCTTCAATATGCTAACTATTTTGGGTGAGTTATCTTCGAAATCTAATCACTGTTTATAAAAATGTTTGTTGAAACCAGTCTGTTGATATAAAAAAAAAATGGTGCACACTGGTTTGGGAAAATGTGTGACCTCCCAAACTATCCATGTAAAGGGAAGCAACATGAAATCCACAAGAACATGTTCTAGTCACTCACAAACATGTATTTCAAAACAGCAAGTGGCTTTGTACATGTCTGATCAAGAGGGAGAAAGCATCAGAGCCTTTTTTAGGGGCTCTGGTGGGTCCCTTACAACATGAGCTATGGTTTGAGGTGGAGAGTTAAGATCAAAGGGTCAGCCGGGCGTTGGTGGCGCACGCCTTTAATCCCAGCACTCGGGAAGCAGAGGCAGGCGGATCTCTGTGAGTTCGTGGCCAGCCTGGGCTACCAAGTGAGCTCCAGGAAAGGCGCTAAGCTACACAGAGAAACCCTGTCTCGAAAAACCAACGGCAGAAGAGTTACATAAGAAGATCAAAGGGTCATTGTCAAACAGATAATTCTAATTTCAAAGTTAATTTTATGCAATAACTTTGAGAACCCTTGAAGTCAATCCAAATCACAGCAGCATAATGCAAAAATAACTCAAGTGCACTGGACTCTGTTATTCTGATTCCAAGCATAATGTACGAGTGGCCACCTGATAGGAACATCCATCTGATAAAAAGTCTCACTGCCAGCTGAGAGGGCTCTGCAGTGGCCCACCAGGAGGCATTGAAATGCCTCTGAGAGTCTTGCTTTGGTAGAAGAGGAACACAGAGTGTGTGCTGAGTGATAAACTGTTGCTACTGTCCTGCCTCCTGGGCTCAAAGATAGACCAGCTTGGTACCAAGTCTACAAGTACCATTTCCTCATACCATTTGCTCCATTTTGAAAGCTGTTAAACAAGGGACCATAGTCGAGACAGGAAAGTAGTGAGAAAAAAACCAATGACCCCATAGCAATATTATGTAACAATTCTGCCGTTGTCCATGATAATTCATTATGATTAGCTCAAGAAAAAGGAGTGTCTTCCCCCTCCCTCATTTTCAGAAGGAAATGGATGGTACTGAAAACTCAGCTGACAACCCAGGTCTGGGGAGGGTGTAGGCTAGATGGAAGAACTTGTCACTGTTTTTTAACTAAATTGACATAACATCAAACTGCCTTCTAAATGTGTAAGCTTGTTCCAATAAGTAAAAGTCACCCCCAGCCTCTATCAGAGAACCTCTCCTTGCAGCAAATGGCAGAGAATAAAGAGATTCATGACTGCCTAAGAAGTTGAGATTAAGTGGTAGTGGTGGTCTCATCCCAAAACAAGAAATTTTCATCATCCCCTCTAAGGCTCAGGGACCATTTCAGGAAATGGGTTGGGAAGTGTGTAAGAGCCAGAAGCTAGGGTCGAAGGGCTATGAAATGCTACCTCCTAAGCTCAATACAACCTTGGCAATCACTAACTTTGGTTACCTACACTAGGCACACTCAAGACTGACCCCATCAACAGTCAGCCGTGGATGGGGGTTCAAGAGGCCCTTTCCCTTCTCCCTGAACTATTGACAGATTCTAGGACAGGGGAATCTCTTTTTGTATGCTCACTATTGAGTCTACTGGTCTCCACTGGATAGTGCCAAAGCAGTGGATACACAGACATCATGGCTAAACTCAGTCATAAAACAAACCAGAGAGAGAGAGAGAGAGAGAGAGAGAGAGAGAGAGAGAGAGAGAGAGAGGTTTGTAGGGAAGCAGGAGAAGTGCAGGGTAAGAGTGGACATAAGAAATTATCTAAGAACATATTTAATTAATAAAAATAACTTTTAAAAATAAATAGAAAATACAAACAAAATAAGTATTTCAATTTTTAAATTCTCTTAGAAATAGCTATGAAATAGAAATTTAATTTAATAATGAAAACAAAAGTTTCTTTCTCTCTCTCTTTCCTTCCCTCCTACCCTCTCTCCCTTCCTTTTCTTCCTTCCTTTCTTTAAAATCTTGACAGGGTCTCACTATGTAGTCCAGGCTGGCCTTGAACTGACAATCTTTCTGCCTCGACTTACTAAGTGCCAAAATTATAGGCAGGCACCACTACACCCAGATTTCCTATACTTATTAAAGACTTGAAACCAGAGTCAACCACGAGGGTAAAAGTCTGGAAAATATTAATTTGTTACTGTAAAACTGCAATAGAAAAACAAACCAAGGTTTCTTTCTCTCCCTGGACCAGGGATTGAACCCAGAATCTCACACACGTGAAGTGAATGCCCTCTCACTGAGCTTCAGCTCTAGCCCTAGGATTTCCTCTAAGTTACCAATACTGATTCATTTTCTCCCTTAAATTGGATAGACAATGCAAGGCAATTTGAAAAATATGGGAAATGGGGGGAGAAGGAGGGAGGGAGGGAGGGAGGGAGAGAGGGAGGAAGGGAGGAAGGAAGGAAGAAAGAAAGGAAGGAAGGAAGGAAGAAAGAAAGGGAGGAAGGAAGGAAGGGCTTCATGAAAGTGTGTAGTGACCTGGATCTTGAACTAGGAAGTCTCTGTTCTATCTTCTCTCTATTTTCCTGGTGATTTGATAACAGAGATTTAATTTATCCTTATGAAGCCATATTATGTTCTTTCTAATTCAATGTGACCACATTCAGCAATCTGTCATTGGTCTACTCAGTCAGATGTGCGCATGTCTAGATGCTGAGGGATAGACAACATCTGGACAGGTATGACAGTTTTAAACAACAACATTAGCTACCAGCCATTGAAAATTGACTACAGAGAAGACTCGATGTTGAGTTCTTTACATACATGCTCTAACCCAGTCTACAAAGTACCTTAGAGGGCTGGGGATGTAGTGGCATGATACAGTGCTTTCCTGACGTATGCAAGTCCCTGGACTCAATACCACGAGTGGAAAAAAAGTCATTAGAGACTTTATGTATGGAGATGGTTAGTGCCGATTGTCAGTGCAACATCTTTCAATTTCTCCTCTCCTCAATGCCCCAGCTTTATGCTGAGGTCTGCTCCCTTTATAGTGGCAACAGTGTCTGCATCCCACAGAGTATAGAGGATCACAAATTTTCCTTTGAGGTGGTTGAAGAAACTTGCATCTCAGAAGTTTCATTGCGGCTGAAGGACCACAGTTACCAGCACCCATGTCAGGTAGATCATAACTGCTAGTAACTTCAGCACCAAAGAATCTGACATCTTCGAGCTTCTGTGGACACCTGCACTCATGTGCATGTACCTACACACATATGCACATTCACACACATAATTAAAAATAAAAATAAATCAAAGAAAATAAAGAAGCTTCACTGAGCAGAGGTTGCACATGCCTTTAATCCTCTCACTCAGGAGGCAGAGGCAGGCATATTTCTGTGTTCGAGGCCAGTCTGGTCTGCAGAGTGAGTTCCAGGACAGCCAGAGCTACACAGAGAAAACTTATCTTAAAAAACAAAACAAAAACAAAATAAAAAAAAAAGCTTCACCATATGTCATTATGTCTTGCTGACCCAAATTTAATGATGCCCACATCACTGATCTCATTTGATGATGTCCATTTCAGCAATTCTTATGGCAACAGAGAAACATTGTTCTCCTTGACTTTAGCCAGAACTTTTGACAAAGCAAAGCCAGGATCAACCTCACTGTAATTATGATCTCATCCCTCCAAATCTCAGCATACTTAAAGCAAAAACTAGGGAGGATAGAGTCTAGTGGGGTTCTTAAAACTATGGACTCTGAGTCTAAGAAAGTACTATTTTTAAAATACTTAAAAATTATTTTAAACTCTGTTATTTTAAAAAAAAATGCAAACGAAAAAACATCACACACTGAAATTAACCAGACCCCAAAACTCCATAACTCAATGAACTTCTATACAGTTAGTATAGTAGCCATTCACAACAGAGGCTGCGGAGCTTCATGTTGGATTTTATACTTTGACTATCAAATATATTTTTGTGAACTTATCTGCCATCAAAACAAACAAACAAAAAAATCGATGACAGAGTTAGGACTAGAAAAACAATTAGCTTTATACCCTCTTTCATGACTAGTGTTCACTGACTTCATTCATGTTATACTGTATCCACATGTTCATTTGTTTACATATGACTGCATTC
>CABHPH010134600.1:0-29841 GCA_902168325.1 Peromyscus nudipes | reverse complement strand
TCTGCATTCGTGTTATACTGTATCCACATGTACATTTGTTTACATACATCTGCATTTGTGTTATACTGTATCCACATGTTCATTTGTTTACATATGTAAATACAATACATTTATTGGTTAAATGCTACATATGAGGGAGAATGTGAGTTTCTTCTGAGATTCTGTGACCTTGATTAATATGCATTTAAGTCCATTCATTTTCCTGAAAAAATTTGTAATTTGTTTTCTTTAGAGCTGGGTAGCATTCATATATATAAATATAATACATATATAAAATTTTCATTGTCTAGTAATCTGTTGATAAACAACTAGGTTGGTTCCATATCCTTGCTATAGTGAGTAAAGGAGAATAAACGTGGAGGCACAAATATGCCTATCATAAGGTGTGGAGTTCTTGGGTATATACCCAGAAGTGCAGTAGTTGGGTCAAATGGTAGTTCTAATTTTAATTTTTTGAGAACTTTCCAAACTGATTTCTATAATGACTGTATTAATTTGCACTCCCAGTTAGTAAGCGTTCTTTCCTGTCTGCATCATTTCCAACATTCGTTGTCAGATTTGTGAACAATAGCCATTCTGACTGGGGTGAGGTAGAATTTCAAAGTAGTTTTAATTTGCATTTCCATGATGGGTAGGGATATTGAAGTTAAAGAAAAAATAGTTATTGGCCAGGTGTGTTTCTTGTTTTGAACACTGCCTATTCAGTTCCTTAGCCTATTTGTCAATTGGCAGTTTTATTTCCTTGGTATTTACTTTCTGCGATTCTTTGTAAATCCTGGGTGTTAGCCCTTTGTCTGAAGTGTGACTGGTGGAGGTTTTCTCACATTCTGGAGACTGTTGCTTTGTTCTGCTGAGTGTTTCCTGTCCAGCAATGTTTGGTTTTCACGTCGTCCCACCTGTTGGTGTTTGGAGTCAGTGCCTATGCGGCTGGTGATCTATTCAAAATGCTCTTGCCTACTGCAAGGTCTTAAAGGTATGCCGTGTTTTCTTCTAAAAGTTGCAGGTTTTAAAGTCTTTGATCCATTTCGAGTATGTTTTTTTTACAAAATGAAAGATAAGAAACCAATTTCATTCTCTCGAAGGCAGAAGTGCAGTTTTGCCAACACCATTTGTTGAACAGGCTTTTTTCCGATCTGTTTTTGCCTTCATCAAACATTAAGTGGGCACAGCTTTGTTACCTTCTTTCTGTGTTCCCTGTCTGGTCTTCTTATCTATTCTTATGCCAGTCCTAGGCTATATTTATGACTATTTTCCTATAGCAAAATTTGAGGTCGGATATTGTAATACCTCCAGCAGATATATTAAAAGGCCATTCTGGAGGAGAAAGCTCTGGCATTAGCAGAGCCTGCATTAAGTTTCTCTACTTCTGGGCAGCATACTTTTCATGGTCATGTAAGGGCACTCCAAAATTAACCACTACATTCCAACTTAGTAAGCATCCATAATGTATTTTGAATGTTACATATATTTTAAAAAGATACGTGTCTTGGTGTCAATATCATAGGTTTGTTATGATTGAATTTTTAAAGTCAATAAATTAAAAATGCCAAGGGAAAAAAGTCAGGTGTGTTCTACTCAGTTTCACTTCGAAGGGAAGGAAAAGGCATCGATAGTCAACAGATCTACTCATTTCCAGTTGTGGTTCTCGGGTTTTGTTAATCATGGAGTCTGGTTGTCCCATTACATTTCTAAGGATTAAATAAATTAATACCATGAGAAATACCCCAACCTGGTTCTGCCTCAGATACAAATATACAAAAGAAGAACTCACACAGGTCTGTTTATAATTTAAAACAATAAAATAAAATGAGATTGAAAAAGTCATGGAGATGAGTCCAGAGTGTCTGAGCCAGCTTCAAGTCATCTGGCCTCTGAGTTGCTAAGGTTTATTTTTTCCATCCCCTTCTGAAAGCATCGTTGCTACAAAATCCCAGAAACAGAACTGCAGTGAAGGGACAGAACTACTTTATTCCATCAACCCCCAGTCACCAAACTGTGATTAAATGGGTGTGAAGAGGAAAGCAGCCCAAGATTCCTAAAATGTCACATATTTGCAATTTGCCCAAAATGGAACCAAGCCTAGAGAAGCCTGTCTCATTACTTTTTGGCAAAGGACAGGGAATATCCATGGAAATGCTCTTAAATTTGTCCTTGTTTTCTTCTGAAAAGTGCTATCAATTTATAAAACAAATTTGAGCCCCAGTGTGAAAGGGATCAGCATATCCAGCCAGGGACCCTCAAAGAAGAACCTGTCCATCCCAAACTTCAATGTTAGCGTTATGCTTGGAGCAAGAGCCAACAGCCAACCAAGCATACATGTCCTAACATGCCCACACCTTTATTAACTGTGTTAGAAAGAGTTTTCTCCCATTCAAAGTGGCTGCCTCTTCGGGGGGTGTAAACACTAGGCCTTCCAGGATAATCACTGTGCCTCTTCTCTGAAGTAAATGAACCAGTCCCTTTAGACTAATAGAAAGCATTTTAATGATCTTGGATTATGGTTGAGTTAGTTCTTTCTTTGTAGGAACTGCCCATTAGAGAAATCAGTAGGCCCAGTAGTCCACTCACAGAGTCTAACCATAGTTCCACAAGTAGAGCAGTTATGGACGTGTTCATACTTCTGTTTATTTGTCTAGAAGTTTCTGAAGCTGATAATAGCACACATTGGCACATCTTAGCTCTTTATTTGAGGTGGCCACACCCATTATCTTAACCATCTTCAATGTCCCTCTTTGTTAAGGATGGAAAGGTAAATCAAGAAGACAGACTTCTGTGTGTCTTTCTTATATTCCTTACCCCAGCCTGTGCCTTCCAGGGGGAGTATCTGACAACCTTGGAGTCCTGGACCTGCTGCTCTGGGCTTTTTGGCATTAGAGTTGTGTTGGTTTCATTCCTTATCAATGAGACAAAACATCTTCGGAAAAAAACATAAGGGAGGAAAGAAACCCAGTGTAGGGAAGGCATGACAGAGTTCTTGGTGTTGGGATTCTCTAAGAGAGGACTGGTTATATCTTGGTGGATCGGGGAACTTGAGATAATCAGGTGAGTACAATCTTCATGGCCTGCTCCTAAAGAGTCACTATTGCCAAAGGTTCTATGACCTCCCCACATAGAAGCACAACCTGGAGACCAAGGGTCCGAACATAGAAGATTGTGGAAGACATTTCACACTCAAGTCCTGACAATAGTGCACTCATAAAAATGTTGTTAATCAGCCGGGCGGTGGTGGCGCACGCCTTTAATCCCAGCACTCGGGAGGCAGAGCCAGGCGGATCTCTGTGAGTTCAAGGCCAGCCTGGGCTACCAAGTGAGTTCCAGGAAAGGCGCAAAACTACACAGAGAAACCCTGTCTCGAAAAAGAAAAAAAAATGCTGTTAATCTTAAGTGGTTTTGCATATGGCATTGAGGTAATAATGGTAAAAAGTAAGGGAATTCTTATGTATTTAATCAAGGTCAAAGATGAAGAAAGAAAAAGCGTATTTCATCTATGTTTCAAGTGTTAGGTGATATAAACTTGTTTACAAAATAAAATGCTACTTAGTATCATACTGTAGTTTATAACCTGTTCAAGGATGGGGACAAGCATCCGGTTTGGAAAGGGAGGAATAGAACCTGTAGATACACCACAGAAGAAGGATGCAGAAAGATTATAAAAGCCAAAGACTTGGGAGGACTGCTGTGGAAGTGTCTTCTGGATGTGTGCCTCAGTTAGGGTTAGTATTGCTGCGACAAAACACCATGACCACGAAGCAAGTGGGAAAAGAAAGGATTTATTTGGCTTACACTTCTGTATCACTGTTCATCCTCAAAAAAGGAACAGGCACTCATACAGGGCAGGAACTCAAACTTCATCAGGACAGGAACTCAAACAGGGCAGGATCCTAGAGGTAGGAGCTGATGTCGAGGACATGGAGGAGTGCTGCTTACTAGCTTGCTCCACATAAGCCTACTTTCTTATAGAACCAGGACCACCTGCCCAGGGATGGCACCACCCATAATAGGCTGGGCCCTCCCCATTCAATCATTAATTAAGAAAATAATCTACAGGCTGGCCCATAGCCCGATCTTATGTAGGCATTTTCTCAATTGAGGTTTCCTCCTCACAGACTACTTGTATCAAGTTGGCATAAATCTAACCAGCACACCATGGCAGGGTTGTTGCACTCATGAACCCACAGCAGCTATTGAAAATCACTATTGGGGAGTGGCTTCAAAGTACCCACCCCTAGCCGAGGGACGTTTTGCTGTTGAAGGCTGTTGAGGGCAGGAAGAACCAGTGTTTCTCAGGGGTGTGGGCCCTGGTGGGTTTCCATGGCATCAATGGATGGTCCCACACCCATGGGCATATGGGCAACACTAATCGGACTCTGTGGGTTTTCGTGGTTTTTTTTTTTTTTTTTTTTTTTTTTTTTGGACGTCTTGAAAGGCTGGATGTGGTAGTGCACACCTTTTACCCTAGCAATTGGAAGGCAGAGGCAGGCCTTTGAGCACCAGGCCAGATTTGTCTACATAGTGATACCCTATCTAAAATAAAAATGTTGGAAAGTTGTGAGGGAAATATGGAAAAGGGATCCAGGAGGCTTTGGAGGAGCATAAAAGGGTGTGAATAGGATCAAGATGCATTGTATTACATTGTATACAAGTATAAAATTCTTAAAGGATAAATGAAAAATATCATATTAAAAAAACTTGTTCACAAATGACATAATAGTCTATGTAGAAAATCCTTTAGAATAGAACAGAGTTCAGAAGTAGGTCAACATTACAAAGAAAAGCAAATATATTTCACAATGGTCTTAATGTAATTTAATGAAACAAAGGAATGTTTTTGTAACAAAATTAACTTTAAATTTGTATCAATATACCAAAATCCATGCCAATGCAAAATATCTGAGATTAATATGGTCTTTTTACCTTATATTCCTATATTCCCTTACATATAACAAACATCCATGACCCATCAAATAACCAAAAGCCTCCCACAACCCAATTCTTGGGAATGTGGACATTGTTTTCTCTAGACTGCATCCTGTTGTCTGTAGGCAAAGACTCTTTAAGGTTCCCTGAGAAAATCTGAGATAATGGTCAAGTCCTGGGAAAACCAGCTGTAACCTTTGTTGGTAGATATCACCTGTCAAGTTTCAGGAGTTCTCCCTTGATCAAATTTGCTCCATGTTAACAAGGCCTCTCATTTCTTGTGGAAGCAAAAGCAAAGTCTCTTCTCCAAAGCATTTTAAACTTCCATTTGACAAATATATTTTCTGACTTCCCTTTTAAAGTTAAGATAACCCTAAAGTGTTGTCAGAAGTTTTCCTGTCCTGACCACCTGCTCCCCATCAAGGCAGCTGCTTCCAAATTACCACACAGAGACTTAATATTATTTATAAATAATTGGCCAATATCTCAGGCTTGTTACTAACTAACTCTTACATTTAAATTAACCCATATTTCTATTTATGCTTTGCCACATGGCTTATAGCTTGTTATTTCATTTTCTACACATCCTGCTTGCTTAGCGGCTGGCTGGCATCTCCCCTGACTCTACCCTTCCTCTTCCCAACACCCTCTGTGTCTGACTGTCCTGCCTATACTTCCTGCCCAGAACCAGCCTGTCAGCTTTTTATTAACCAATGAGAGCCATACATATTCACAGTGTACAGAAGGATTATTCCACAGCACTAAAGTATCTAGGTTGGCCCAATTTGGCAGTCCTGTTCACAATCCCATGTCTCTTGGTAACTTTCATTTGCTCATCAGCATTCAAAAAATTCAAAATCAACACAGTAACATACAGGATCCAGATTCCCTGCATATTTTCCATTGTTACATGTGGCTTTTTTATTTTACATTATTTTTACTCTCTCTTTAAAGACTCTGCTTTACTATTTTTTTTTAACTATTCATTTCTTTCTATGACTATCTATACCCATAGTCTTTCTTTCTTAAGGCTACACACATTGTAAAACACATGGAAACTTGTTTAGAGGTTTTTCTGTCTGGATCTCTTTTACTGAATATCTTTTAGCCTTTTTTGTCTGCATGAGCAAAAAGCCATGAAGTGGTGAGGTTATGACCTCCACACCACTTTGGTGGCTGGCTCCACCTGCCTCTCAGGTCAAGAAAGCCAAGCCTAAAGCTCACAGCCCGGTTGGAGGTTCATGATTAAGAACTGAATTAAACCTTCCTTGCTGTAGGAAACTAGTACCTGTACTGCCACAAGCATTTTTTACTTAGCTTGCTGTTTTTATTTAGTGCTGCCCTGTCAGCTGAACAGCAATGCCTCTTAAAGGAGCTATATCCTTTTTCTTTTTTTCTTTTTTCTTTTTTTTTTCTTTTTTAACTTTCTCAGGCCTTAGATGGAAATATAGCCCATGTTGGTATGCCAAAATGTTGTTAGTTGTTTTTTTTTTTTTTTAACTCTTTGACTCTTTGGGGGATCCACCACCCTGATCTCAAATAAATACACATGGAGACTTATTATTACTTATAAATGCCCGGCCTTAGCTTGGCTTGTTTCTAGCCAGCTTTCCTTAAGTTCAAATTATCCTATTTACCCTTTGCCTCTGGGTTCTTCCTTTTTCTTACTTCTGTAATCTTACTTTCACTCTTACTCTGTGGCTGGCTGGGTGTCTGGCCCCTTCTTTTCTTGCTCCTTGATTTCTCTTGCTTCTTTTTCTTGCTTCTTCCTTGGTCCCCTTTTCCCAGATTTCTCTTCCTATTTATTTTTTCTGCCTGCCAGCCCTGCCTATCCATTCTCTTGCTTCTCTATTGGCCATTCATTTCTTTACTAGGCCAATCAGATGTTTTAGACAGGCACAATAACACAGCTTCACAACATAAAAGAATGCAGCACATCGTTCCATCATTAACAAATGTTCCACAGCATAAACAAATGTAACACATCTTAAAATAATATTCTACAACAGTTTTTCCAACAAATGGTTTACTCAGTTGAAGTTCCTTCCTCTCAGATGACTATAGGTTGTGTCAAGTTGACATAAAACTAGCTAGTACACCTAGCTTAATTAGTGAGTGTCAGATCAATAAATCTTATAAAAACAAGGAGGACAGCACATGAGGAGGAACAACTTTGGAGGCTGTTCTCTGGCCTGCGTGAACTCACGTATGTATTCATAAACGTGCATGTGAACACACACACACACACATACACACACACACACACACACACACACATACACACACACACACACACACACACACATAAAATAAAACTGACAACATCAAATGTTGATATGGCTATAGACTTAACAGAACTCTCATAGAAGCAGAATATTATTTGTCACTTTGAAAAGTATAAGACTTTATATAAAGCTAAACATATGCATACTTTATGATGTGATAATTCTTCTAGGTATTTGTTCAAGAGAAATACAACATACTTACAAAATATTTGTACAAGAATATATGTAGCAGTATTTGACTTTATTTATAATAGTCCCATACTGAAAAAAAGGAAATATATGTTAACAGTTGAATGTTTGCACACGTCATGGTGTAGTCATATAATGGAATATTACTAAGTAGTCAAAAAAAGAACTACTAATGTACACATAATATTGGTAAATTAAAAAACAACAGTACAGTAGGTTAAAGAAGGCATAACTGCTTTAGTTTGCTTTCTATTGCTTTGATAAAATAGTAAATAAAACTAACTTGGGAAAGAAAGGGTTTATTTGGCTTACACATCATGATCACTTCCCAACATTAAAAATCAGAGTAGGAACCCAAGTGAGGAATGCTGCTTACTCACTTGCTTTTAATGCCTTACTTATTCTACTTTCCTACACAACCCAGGACCACCTCTAAGCTATGGCATTGCTCACAGTGGGCTAGGTCCTCCCATGTCAATTACCAATCAAGAAAATACCCCACATATCAATCTCATGGAGATAATTCTGTAGGCAGAGTTTCTCTGTGTTTTGGCAGCCACTCCCAAATACCACTCAAAGGCTTATTATTAATTATAAATGCTCAGATGATAGCTCAGGCTGGTTACTAGCTAACTCTTACATTTTAAATTAACTCAGAATTCTTATCTACCCTCTGCCATATGGCTGTACCTTCTTTCAACAAGGCCTGTTCATCTTGCTTCTCCTTGCTTCTCCTGAGACTCCTGAGACTCTACCCTTCTTCTTCCCAGCATTCTCTCTGCCGTAAAAATCCTGCCTATCTATTTGACAATCAGCTTTTTATTAATACTGAGAGCAACACATTCTTACAGTGTACAGAAGGATTATTCCACAGTGTAATTCCTCAATTGAAGTTCCTTCTTCCCAAGTGTAGTGTTTGATGGTACCATTTGGGAAAGATAGGAGGTATGGCCTTGTTGGAGGAGGTGGTCACTGGGCGTGGGCTTTGAGGTTTCAAAAGACTCCCAGCATTACCAGTGTGTTCTCTGTCTGCCTCGTGCTTATGGATCAAGGTGTGAATTCTCAGCTCTTCCTGCTAGCATGCTTTAGCTCTGTCATCATGGACTATCTAACCCACTGAAACTGTAGGCATGATAAACACTTTCTTTTATATGTTGCCTTGGTGATGGTGTTTCTTCACAGTAATAGAAAAATAACTGAGACAGAAATTGGTACCAAGAAGTAGCTATATCCATGACAGGGCCTAGGCATGCTGTTTCTTGGAACAACGTGTAAGACTTTGAGGCTTTGGACTAGGAACTAGATTGAATGCTCTAAGCAGTGCTTAAGTTACAGGATTCTAGAAGACAGAAGTACTGAGAGCTATGTGGACTGGGGAGGCCCAGCTCAAGAGATTTCAGATGAGAATAATATTAGTAACTCTACTAGAAACCATTCTTGTGATATTTTGGCAAAGAATGTGGCTGCCTTCTGCCCTTGTCCTAAAAATTTTCTTGTGTCTAAATTGAAAAGTAGTGAACTAATTTCTTTGGCAGAGGAGATTTCAAGACAGCCTAATATTGACTTCATTGTATGGTTATTAGTAATCACTCTTATGCAGGTCACTAATGAAAAAAAAAAGAAAGAATGAGGAACAAAAGGAAATACAAAATACATGGTTTGAAAGAAAAGGAGCACTGGATTTAATTTAATGTTGGAGCCAAGGCTTGTGTTGAAAGAGATGAAATCAAGCCTAAGCTGCATTGGGACAAAGGGAGGGATGCCCCCAGGGCAAGACTTCACCCGGCTAAGCTTCCAACTTGTGAAAAGAGGAGGCCTAAGGAATTTTTTGCACCTAAAAAGCAATGACAAATCAAAGCTGTCATAAGTGTGATTTAAGGATGCCAGGGTACAACCCATATTTGTAGTCAAGCCACGGTACACCCCACAATTGTAGTCAAAGTCATGAAGGACATATGAATAAAGGGGTTGTGGAATCTTCCTCTTGACATTAAGGAAAGCCTCGGAGGACAGGCATGTTGGAGGGGAGTCCCTGCATGGAGGCCTGGAGAGGCCATAGCAAAAAGTTGTGAAGGTAAAACCTGGACTGCATTGGTGAACCCAAGATGTTGGAGATTCCAGAGCCCTGGAATGTCTGCCAGGGAGAGCTGCAGACAGGGGATGGAGCCAGACCAAGAGAGAGAAGTTTGTTGAAGGCGGAAGGGAAGAACCATCTAATCCCCATGACACTGGATGCAGAGCTACAGAATTCAGAGTTTTCCTTGCTGGGTTTTGATCTTGTTTTCATTCAGTACTTTCTCGATATTCCCTCATTCCTGCCTTTTGGAAAGGTAAAATGCATTCTGTGTTGTGTGTTGGAAGTATGTAACTGGCCTTTTGATTTTTGCAGGGGTGACAGTTAAGGAATTGCTATGAGTCTCAGAAGAAACTTTGGACTTTTAAACAGCGTTGAGACTGAAAGACTATGGGGAAGACTTTACAAACTGGACTAAATGCATTTTGCATTATGATATGGTCACAAGCCTATGGGGGCCAGGGAGTGGGCTGCGGCAGTTTGAATGAGCATGGCCCCATAGGCTCGTAGGTTTGAATAGCTGGTCTCCATGGGTGGAACAGTCAAGGAAGAATTTGTTAAAGGAGGCTGTGTCACCACCACAGGTGGGCTTTGAGGTTTCAAAAACTCATGTGATTCCCAGTGTGCTCTCTGCCTGCTGCTGGTGGATTAATATGTGAGCTCTCAGCTGCATGCCTTTGCTTTGCCGTCGTGGACTCTAACACTCTGAAACCATAAACCCAATTGAACACTTTCTTTGATAAGTTTTATAACTTGGCCACAGTGTCGAAGCAACAGAAAAGTAACTAAGACAGATGATGACTGTATTTTCTGTATTTTTCTTAATGATAAACAAGTATTTCATAAATAAGTATGCATTTAATATTTTTTAAAAGCTGGTTTTTAATTTTTACTCCATATGCCACTATACGTCTTGTTTAGCTAAAGTTAAAATGCAGGTGTTTATAAAAGTGATGTATTGCTGAGCCATTTCTTCACCTTAAGAGTTAAAAGTTGAGAGAAAACCCAAAACAAATGCCGCTACAACATTGGGTGATGGATTCAAGACCACAGTGAAAGGCCACACAACAGGAGGGAACAGTAAAAACGGAAAACAAGGGGGCCTTAATAATAATTAAAGCCCCCTGGGGGGTGAGCCACACAAGCAATGCATGTGAGTAGCCAGCCTTCTAGGATCCCCACGGAGGCGCACAGCTCACTGCCAGCCCTGCCGTGACCTTGGGTCTTGCTCTCATGCCATGCATACCTCTCATTCCATGGGACACAAATATGCCTTTCATATCAGAAAGAAGACTGTCCCCTATATGCCCAGCCTTCATGTCCTTCTGCAGACACAGGGACAGACAGCTGGACAGAAGCTATTTATGTTCCCCCAAACCTTTATTTCTTCCCACATCAGTTAAATTTTTCTTCAGAACTGTTTTCACTGAACTCACTAGATGCTGTCTTCAAGAACAAGATTTCACCACCATCTGTTTATTTAAAAAAAAAAAAAGAGAGAGAGCTATTTTGTTTGAGAAGTAAAGTGTGTTGGTATAAGCAGTCGTTATTGCAAGCTGTGGAATGGAGATGTCACGAGGGCTATAGGCGTTTCGTACGGCTTGCTTTTTGTTAGAAGTGCTTGTTTCCCTCACAGCTGAAGCGCAGACTCATATGGGCAGGCACCATGTTTGGCGTCTCCTCCGTGTCTCTCCTGCAGAGCTTTTAGCTTGTCTGGACTTTAACAATTTACTTTATTAAAGTGAATTGACTTGCCTTTCACCCTTCCCTCTACATTCTCAGGGGCTCCAGAGTGTCTCTGGCACAAATTCCTCTCCTTCAGCCATCTTCGTTACACTTCTCAGTCTGTTTGGAAGGTGGGTGTGTTTCCTTCATCCGTGCATCTCACCCCAACTCCTGGCTTCTTTCTATCTTCCTAAGAAGGTCAATTGCTAAACAGATAAATAAGAGTTGGCCTGAGTCCTGTTTTCTCTACAACTTCCTCCCAAAGAAAAGGCAATAAATAAAGCAGAGCAAGTGGGGGCTGTGTCAACAGAGCAAAACACCCGCAGAACACCTCGGGCTGACAAAGACTTACGCAACCCTCAGTGGCGGTCCTGGGTCCAACAGTAAGCTTTTCCGGACCATAACTCTCTCTCTGCCAAGGAGTCATGACCTTTGAACCTGGTGGAGTTCAGTGTAATACTATATTATTGCTTCATGGAGCAACAGGATAAAATACATGATTGGAATTGGTCACAGACAGAGGCTGTGTGTCAATTAACAGAAGCTAGAAAATGGTAAAAACGATGACAACCCAAACAACCTGAAATGTATAATAGGATTTACTGTTTGCAAGCCGATTTTGCATCAGGCTTCTTTACTTCCACTTCTATTAATAAAATAAGCCTCAAAGTGGCTGAAGTTTTCTTTATAGTACCCACAAGGAAAAGTGCTCTGAGTGATGGGGGGTATTTATTCAGGGTCACGAAATCATATTCCTCTTCAATATTCTGTCTTTCAGGTACTAGTCATCTAACTCCATTGTGAAATGTGTACCACAGCCAAGTTTTATTCTAGCCATCACTGAGCTTTGATACAGTGTTGTTTAAAGCTCAAAAGTGACTTCTCTTTGTGAATTTACAGTTTCCCTAATTGTGCACAGAAAGAACCATAGATCCATAGCAGGGGAGGAAGAAAAGTCACCACAAGGAAAATGGGAATATATATAACTCATAATGTTGGGTGCATTTGACCAATATTAATGAGAAATATTGAGCATGTATTCCATATCAGGCGTTGTGTGAGGTGCCTATAGAATCTTTGGGCCGGTACTAGGCTGGGGTGTAGACTGGCTGTAGAGCATTTGCCTAGTAGGTAGGAGGCTCTGAGTTCAGTTCTAGCACCACACACACACAGACACAGACACAGACACACACGCAGACACACACACAGACACACACAGACTCTCTCTCTCTCTCTCTCTCTTTCTCAGAATAACCCAAGAATAATAGTCTATGAAAATGTAGTATGAAGCCAGTGGAAAGGAATGATCTCTACAGAGCTCTGAAGAATTTCAGGAATCTTACTGACATCTTTACTAGAATGCCAGAAGACACTCTCTCCATGAATAAGAACATTAAAAAAGAGAGAGAAACAGAAAAAGATTTGAAGAAGAAGAAGATCATGAGAGAGAAAATGAGTAGAGATAATTTGGAAAGCAAAGTAGATAAAATAAGAACATTTTAAAAAAGCAAAAGAAAAAACAAAACAAGAGCAACAACAACAAAAAACCCCAGAGTTAAAGTTGTTTGTGTTTGAAAATAACTCAATGACTTTCCTAAATATGCAAGAATTAAGAAAATATAATATCTGGCTGCACATAATGACAGTCTATAATCCCAACACTGTGGAGGCAGAGATAGGAAGATCCTGAGTTCAAGGACAGCCTGGGCTAGCTAGACCTGTCTCAAAAACAAACAAATAAACACACATACCCCAAAAGTAATCAAAAAGAAAAAGAGAAACCAAATACAAAATGCAGTGTTTCTGTGCCTGGTCATTGCTTCTATTTAGGATTACTCAGGGCCTTTCAGTCATGAAAAGGGACTGATCCATGAATCAGAAAGGAGAAACAAGCTATGGGATTGGGGGTTAGAGGATTCAATGCTATTTATTAAATAAATATGCAAAATTAATCATTTTCCTGCATATAAAGAAATAGTTCAAAAATATACAGGCAAGAATTTCAATCACAAATCAGAATGAGTTACACCTAAGAATAAACTTAAATAAAGGCAGGGGGTAGGCAAGAGGGCTCAGTGGGCAAAAGTGCATGATGCCAAGATCTGAGTTTGAACCTGGAACTCACATGGTGGAAAGAGAGAACCAACTCCTGAGAGCTGTCCTCTGACATCCACATGTGTGTTATGGTACACACACATACTTGCATACACACACACACACACACACACACGTACACACAAGGAGGGAGGGAGGGAGGGAGGGAGGGAGGGAGGGAGGGAGGGAGGGAGGGAGGGAGTTGGGCATGGATGTAAACACCTGTAACACCAGCGCTCAAAAGGCTTGAGGCAAGAAGATTACTGTGAGTTCAAGGCCCGCCTGAGTTCCACAGCATAAAAGGACTATGTAAGAATGGCATTAAAAATTATAATGCTGGGGCTGTAGAGATGGCTCAGCAGTTAAGAGAACTTGTTATTCTTGTAAGGGACCTGGGTTTAGTTCCCAGCACCCACATGGCAGCACACAACTGTCTATCACTCCAGGTTCACGGGATCTGATGCCTTCTTCTGATCTCTGCAAGCACCAGGTACACAAATGGCTCACAGACATACATGCAATCAAAATACTCATACAACATTAAGTAAGTCTGAAAAATAAAACACTTAAAAAATTATAAAATGCCACCCCAAGCGATAAACTAAGACAAAGTGCTGGAAAGAGCATCTATTCATGGGTAGAGAAACAAAGTGCCATCATATCCTAAAAGCAACTCTTTCTGAGTCCATGCAATACCATTTCAATTTCAATTTTGGTGGTGTTTTTTTTTTTTGAAATGAATGTTCAGAGAAGAAAAGCCAAGAATCAAATTAGAAAAATATTCCTGAAAGGGGAAGCTTGCTTCAACAAGGGAGGGTACATGTTAAAACAAAACAAAACAACATATGTATATATTCACTCTTAGTTCTGAGCTTGTCTAGACAGCCAGGCTCAGCTTGCCAATTAGCTGGTGGATCTAGAACTTCAAAATCAACATATCTGATACATTCCCTCCCCACACTGTGTTTACAACCTATGAGACCACAGTTGGATGGATTCCAACTGCACATACTTCTCCTCCATTTCCACTCCTGAACCTTAAGGCAGGCTCCTACACAGACAGAGCTATTGCCATACTCTGCTGCAGGTCTCTGTGACCCTCTCTGTCCTTGGCCCCAGGCCTGGATTCTTCCTCCTCCTTTGCCTCTACGTGACTAATCTCCATGGAGAGACCTTGGTCATGGCATTCCTTCAATCACATGCTTCAGAACCTTTAGTGACACCTAACTGTCTACTAAATATAGTCCAAACTCTTTAGTTTGGTATTTGTAAAAGGTCCTGTGCGTTCTAACCCCCACTTCTGTTCTCGGCTTTACCTCTCATTAACTCCCTTCTTGGCAATGAAAAGGACTAGAGTCTTCTGAGCAAAGGACATTTTAGTGGGAATTTCAGAGAAATCAAAGGAAATAACAGAGAGTAAAGTATATACAGACTGTTCATTAGAAACCTTTCAGAAAGCCAGGCATGATGATGCGTATGCCTGTAACAAGAAGGTAGAGGCAGGAGGATTGCCAGTTTGAATGAGCCTTCAGTGAAGTGAAAATGACCCGTTTTCAGAAAGCCAAGGATTAGGCATATAGATCAATAGTGGAAAACCTAGCACATAAGAGCTATGAGTACCATTTCTAGCACAAGACAAAAAGCAAAACAAAAACAGAGAAGCACTCTAATGTGAAAGGATGGTGAAAACTGAATACTACTCTAGAAGAGGTTTTGCCTTACTTTGCCTTGGAATGGACTGTTTGGAAGATACTTATTTCATGAGTTGCTTAGCCATTGCTCTGTAACAAACTACCCCAATATGAATGACTATTTATATTGGGTGCTTATTTAGTTCCCTAGTCTACAGGACTGCTGATGGCTTGGCTGATTTGAACCATGCTTAGCAGATCTTGGCTGGGCTACCATTAGTCGGCTGATAGAAAGGTAGCCGACTCCTGATCCACTATGGTTACAGCTCGTGCAACTGATCTCATTTGTGGAGTCTCTCATCCAGCATCAGGCTTGTTCACATGGTGGTGGGAAGATTTCAAGGAAAAGCCTGGAAGCAACAGGTCTTCTAGGTTGTAAGCATCCCAAGGTGTGTGTAGGGAACTGAACTCAGGTCCTCTGCAAGAACAGTACATGATCTTAAGCACGGAGTTGTCTCTTCAGTAGCCACATGGGGCTTCTTAAAGTTTCAGCTCAGAATTGGCATGCTGTTACTTCCTTTGGCAGAACAAGCGACAAGCGGCCTAAATGCAATGGACGAAAACACTGAAATCATCTCCTAGCACTAAAATAATTTTCAAATGGCTTTATTCTTTAGAAGCAGCCTCCTTTAGTTGGCCATTGTTTTTAGTCTTTATGCAACATAGTAATATCTGTATGTATGTCTGTTACAAATACTATTTGTTTTAAGGACTAAATGCACAATCTCAGCTTTTTGAATGACAACTTAAGAGGTTTATAGAAAGCAATTCTACACTTTCATTCAGTATTTCAGTTTGTGCTCGCTCTGAGTTATTGTGGTAAAGAGACATTTGAGACCAAAGGATTCCATTCATTGCCAGCTGAGAGTCATCCCCTACCCAAAACAGCTTACAAATACAAACAAAAGCACCATGCCAAGAAATCAGATCACAGAAATTCCCTCCCAAATGAGTATAACTTATATAATAATTGTGTTTTCGGCTCATTTGATATATAACTGTGTTTGTGCCCTAAAACAGTATTGTTACCTCACATTTAATACTAAGTAGAAATGAAAATTAACAGACGTGTAACTAGATCCACATGCTAGCACTTTTGAATATAAATTAAAAAAAAAAATCTCAAGGACATTGTAGCCCAACATAATGTGGAATGTCGGAGCCCTTCTCACATTGAAGATTTTCCCATTGTTTCTTTGCTGTTGTTGACTCTTCCTCCTTCATTAATTTATTCTCAATCTCTTTCTTTTTGTCATCAAAGAAGCCTTGGAATCTTTTAAAATTAGTACCACTTAGATCCTTCCAGCACAGCTATGCAAATACACCACAGGCAGCCCGAGTTCACTTTTCTACTGCAGTAGCAGCCAGTGTTTCTCTCTGTGGTCGTCAGTGTTCACTTGCTTGGACAATTTGTTAAGAGACGCAGAAAGGCTAGATCTGGTGGCACAGGCCTGGAATCTCAGCCACTTGGGAGGCTGAGGCACGAAAACCACAAGTTCAAGGCCTGCCTTGGAGAGACCTTGAGGCAAAATGAAGCTGGAAGAGGAGAAGAGGGCTGGTGGTGCAGAGATAGAGAGATTAGACCCCGAATTTGACGCAGCATTCTACCTATATTTAGATGTTAACACCAGGCTCTGAATGTTTTTCTCCACATTGACCAAAAATAAGGAATGTCACCCCAAGCAACCAAACATCTTAAGTTTCTTTTAATGACGAATTAAACCTTTAAATGTTGTTATTACATACAATGTTAAAATTATTCAAATAGCATAGAAAAATAAATCTCAACCCCATCACCTGGCATCTAGTGCAATTCTTCAGTTAGTTTATAACTTTTCTGACAATAAATGTCTATCAATAAGGACATATAAATTATACACAGATACATATAATCAATATTTATTGTGTTATTCCATAGCTTATGAACCAATCCATAAATCTCTACCCAATTCATTTCAACAACCACATAATGTTTTTACTAATTCTTTCGTGTAATCATTTAAGCCAAATGTCCATTCCTTGTTGAGGAGCTTAGCATATTTACTCAAACTAAGTTCTACATTCTATTTGTTGTATAATATATAATTTGCCATCATCTTTTTAAAGACTGCCCTAAGGCAGTGGTTCTCAGCCTTCCTAATGCTGCGACTCCTTGATATAGTCCCTTATGTGTGGTGACCCCAACCATAAAATTATTTTTGTTGCTACTTCATAACTGTAATTTTGCTACTGTTTATGAATTGTAATGGAAATATCTGATATGCAGATGGGTTTAGGTGACCCCTGTGAAAGGGTCATTCAACGCCCACCCGGGCCCCCCCCCCAAAGGGAACACAACACAAAGGTTAAGAACCACTGCTGTAGGTGAATCTTGCGTCACTCATGGTTTCATTATTCTTGCCTTGTCCCTGATGGAAGAATCGTTTTCATTATTTTGTTTGTTTGTTTTTTGTTTTGTTTTGTTTTTTGTTTTTTGTTTTTCAAAACAGGGTTTCTCTGTGTAGTTTTGGAGCCTGTCCTGGATCTTGCTCTGTAGACCAGGCTGGCCTCGAACTCACAGAGATCTGCCTGCCTCTGCCTCCCGAGTGCTGGGATTAAAGGCATGTGTCACTGCCGCCCAGCCCTTCTTCATTCTTACAATTGAAGGGCATAGTTTAATAATATATAAATTTGGGGCTGACAACACACACATGAATAAATCAATAAAGTAAATTAAAAAGTTATAAAATTTTAAATTAAAATACATGTTTTGTATATGCTGAAAATATTAACTTACTACAAACCTTAAAAGAACCTTAAATATGACTAAGCCCTGTACATATCTTTGGTTTTGAGTAGATAATCAAACCTTTCTTCTCACTCCTTGAAATGATGAAAGGAGTTTGCCGTGGAAGAAAAGGCGTGCCTTGCACGTGTTTAGGGACTCAGAAATCTGAATCAAATCTCCTAAGACCTTGTGAGTTGCAGAATTCCTGGCAGTTTCAGACTGGAAAGTTTATCAAGCATTTGTCAGGAATGAAGAGAACCTTCCCTATCCACGGACAGCTAGGAACTGCATGGAAAAAGCCCAGTCCCATAAGGTATGGCACTGACTACACCCTGGGTCAAAAAGCAAGATAACTGGGCATAAAAATCATCTTATGTATTTTAGTTTAAATCCCTCTGGTTTAGCAAACTTTAAAGTTTTGTGAAAGTATGAAACACATGCATTCTACATAATAATGCAAACTTAACATTGTACTCTAAAGTTCTTTGCATGAGTTAGCTCATTAAATCTTCAAAATAAAAGGAGAGGTGGCACATGCTAGCACTTAGGGGCTTCGGGAAGAGAACCAGGAGATCCAGGTTGTCCTCCAGCAGCTGCATTGGGAGTCTGTGGCCTGATCTACCCAAGAGTCTTGACTCAAAAATAAAAAAAAAAATTCCCAAACACAACAGGTGTTAAGTCTGTTTTCAATATTGGAGAAATTAAGAAAACAAGAGAAGTTGCCTAAGTTTGCAAAATCAGACGTGGTTATAGCAACACTTGGAGCATGTGAGCAGAACCTGACCTAACCACCTTTTCCTTCGGCTACTTTTAAATGAAATATAGAGCTGCAGACATCATATATAATACATAATATATAGTGATTAAAAATCCACACTTCATGAACAATGCATGTGTGTATAGGTGAGCATGCGAGAAAAAGTTCTGCATCAACAACCACGAGGAAATACAAATTGAAACCACAGTGAGTCATCACATAAGAGTCTCTCAAGTCCCCACTAGGCAACTCTTGGAGATGCTAAGCACTTTCAGCAGAGTGGAAGATACACAGCTAGCGTGAGAAAACCCGTAGCCTTCCTAGACACCTCTGACAAACATCTGAGAAAGAAATCAGGGAAGCAATCCTATTTACAAAAGCCTTTGAAGAAAACCAAACAGAAAACAACTTGGAATAAACCCAAGCGAGGAAGAGAAGGACCTGAGGAAGACACTGGAAACAGGAAGATCTTATGCTCATGGATTGGGAGAATTAATATTCGAAGAACAGCTATTCTACCAAAAGCCATCAGTCCCCATTATAACCCCAACACCCTTTTGCACAAAAATAGGAACAACAACAACAACAACAACCCTTTAAATTCATATGGAAGCAACAAAGAGCCCGGGCAGCCAACACAAGCCTGAGTAAAAAGAATATTGCTGATACGATAACACCTGATTTCTAGTTGTATTACAGAGCCATAGTAATAAAAACAGCATGGGAGCTCGGCGGTGGTGGCGCACACCTTTAACCCAGCACTCCCGAAGCAGAGGCAGGCAGATCTCTGTAAATTTGAGGCCAGCCTGGTCTACAAAACGAGTTCCAGGACAGCCAGGACCATTACACAGAGAAACCCTGTCTTGAAAAACCAAACAAACCAACAAAAAGACACAAACACACAAAAAACAAACAAGCAAACAAAAAAAGAAACCAGCATGAGACAGGCACAGAAACAGACCCAAACATAAATGGCAGAGAATCAAGAACCCAAATATAAGCCCACATAGTTATAACCACCTGATTTTTTGACAAAGATATGAAAAATATACAAACCCTTCCATATTCTTCCCACAAACTAGTTCCTCAAGCCTAAGCACTACATACATGGTCAGGTTTATCTCAGCCATGGCCAGACTCCTCTGGACCAGTTTTCTGAATTAGTCACCTTTTTTGTTGTTAGGATAGACTATCTGACAGAAGTCACTTAAGGGGGGAAAGGTTTATCTTGGCTCACAGTCAGGCTACAATGAGTCATGATGGAGGACACATGGTGTCCTTGAGTAAGAGCTTGAGTAGATTGTGTCTACAGTCAGGAAACAGCAAGATGAATTTTGGTGCTCAGCTCACTTGGACATCAACTCATGGGATAATGCCACCCATATTTAGGATGGGTCTTCTGTCTTCAGTTAACCCAAACCTAGAAGCTTCCTCATAGACATGCCCTGTTTCCTATTCCTTATTTTTTTTTAACTTTTCCTCTTCCTGTTTAAAGTCAATATGAATCTGCCCATAATTTTTGTACTTTTAATGAATGTGTGTGTGTTCAAACATACTATGTGACAAATATATATTATAAATCAACTCACACTTTGGCAATTTCCATTCACATTCAGGATTCATTTAATTATAAATTGATATATATATATACTTATTGACTTTGATTGATAATTCAACTTGTATTGCCTAAATAAAGTTGGTTTTATCCATATTTCCTACAGAAGGAGAACTTATGTAGAAGGGGATATTTTATACACATCTGCTTACATAGAGAAGATACATTTTGTTGGATGAATATGCAGAAGCATGACTTTTTCTGTAATAAGATTTGAGAATGCTCAACTTTTCAGCCATTATATTTAAAAGCCCTTTTTTCCCCATAAGTAGTTATTCATTCAGTTTTCAACACATGGTTTATTGAGTATCTCGTACAAACCAGAATCTGTGGGAGGCACCGAGGAGATAGCAATCCATGAAAGAGAACGTCTCCCAGCTCTTCTGAGGCTTACTGTCTAAGAAGGAAAAATAAATACACAACACCAGGTAACGATGAATGCTTTGAGAGATTGAAACCCAAAGGGCAGGATTATAGTTCGGATCTTAACTGTTCTCGAAAGGTGCATATGCTGTTGGTGGTACTGTCTGGAAATGAGACCTACGGAAGGAAGTTGGGTCACTGAGGGAGTGATCTTGAAGGGGATATTGGCACCCCAGCCTCTTTTTATCCTTTTTGCCCTCTATGACATAGAGCCTCCACCACATACTCCTCACCATGATGCACTGTATAAACACACAACAGTCAAATACCTGATCAACACGGACTGTGGAGCCATGAGCCTGAACAAGCCACTTCCTCATTTTCTGCTGCCCACCTAAGGTACCTGTTACAATTACTGGAATCTAATACAGGTAGAGAGAAAACTAACTGCAGGGCTGAGGTGGGGCCTGTGGAGGTAGCTAAAG
The DNA here is from genome assembly GCA_902168325.1 of Peromyscus nudipes. NCBI lineage: Eukaryota > Metazoa > Chordata > Mammalia > Rodentia > Cricetidae > Peromyscus > Peromyscus nudipes. The sequence goes on along the minus strand of CABHPH010134600.1, from coordinate 8,879 downwards.
TGCCATCTTAAGTAGAGTGGTCAATGAAGACTTCTTTAAAAATGACTCTTAAGTAAAAAGCCTCAATGGAATGATGAGGCCCCTTGGCTGTGTGAGAGAAGCCTACTCCAGTTTGAGAGGATGGCAGGTGTGAACAGTAGGTGAGCTGCAGTTGTGGTGGGAGCAAACCCCCAGTGCTTGAGGAATGACAGTGAGCAGATCGGTGTATTCTGGAGGTGGACCAGGAGAGCCAATGTAAGTTATTGGAAGGATTTAGGCTTTTTATCTTAACAAAAGTGGGAAGCCGTGGGAGGATTTTAAGCAAGGAGGTGTCATGATCTGACTTGGGTTCTCAAAGGCTTCCTCTGGCTCCTGTGGATTCTGGTAAAGATAAGGGCAGAAGTCAGAAGACTAATTAGAGGTTGTCGGTTAGTCCAGGTGAGAGATGGCTTGGTTGGTGTTAGGGTGGCAGCTGTGGAGGTGATGGAGGTGACAGATACTGGGTGTAATTTAAAGTCGGAGCTGACCGATGTGGTTGTGGGCTGGGAGAGAAAGAGGGGTTCAGGGAGCCTCGTAAGTTGTAGATTTGAAGCAACTGGAGGGACAGAATTGCCACTTATGTGGGGAAAGCAGATTAGGGTATCTCACATTGGAGACCCTTTGCTGGGAATATCAAGGTGGAGATCAGTGGCCTCAGATTTTGCAGACAGTTTGGAATAGGGGCCTGAGCAACCAGCATTGATTGCCTTCTGATGACATTGAATTGCCCACAGGCCGTGAAATCAGCGCTTGCCTCACCCACGCAGTGTGGTGGGTTTCAGAAGGCCTCATCCTTTCGATTGGCATTATCCCAACCACAGTGGCATGCAACGCCTTTCTTTAGGTGTAGGGTCAGAGGTATTTTCTCTTTTGTGAACTATTGGTCTTTTCTATTTTACTTACTGGCCTCTGGGAGCTCTCTCCACATCAGAATACAAATCTCTTTGAGTTGCTTATGTCTCGTGAGTCTGTGGTTGGCCTTTTCACTTTATGTATTTAGTCATTAGAATTAAGTCATTAAGCTCAAATAGAATTAAGTCATTAAGCTCAAATAGCTTAATGGCCCTTCCCCCGGTCCTTGTAGCCAATGAGGAAATCCACATCATTGACATTTCTCCACCTTCCCCCCCCCCAACACCCTTGTTTTTGTTCTGTCGCAGTGTGCTATTGTAATATTAGTACTACCTTTTTCTACAGTGATTTTCTTCTCAAAATTTATAGTATCTGCATTCTGTAATAACATAGTGATGACCACAGGTAAGCCATTGTCACCACCGATCCTAATTTATGTAACGTAATCCATTCGTAAATCACACTGCCATATATCATTACTTTCGGGGAGAGTGATATAGTTCCTGAATTTCCATGTTCAAAATGTCTTTGTACTGCTTTTAAATGTGAAACAGCTACATGGTTTTGATCTTTTGAGTCATTTTCTTTCTTTGTTTTTCTTCAAAACTCCTTCCATATTAATTAATATTGAGACTTCTGTAGCCAGTCACTCTTCTTCTTCCAGTTAAAACTTCCAGTAGTTGTGTTTATTTGTTTGTTTCTGAAAAAAGCTAGATAGAAAATATGTTAGACTCTGTAGTTCAAAAGGACTGATGCATTCATCTACTTACTGCCATAGTGCTGCTGTGGTTATCAGTGCTTCAAATGAGGCCTTCCTTCCTGTAAAACTTGCCAGGCAAAACAAATGGAAGTTCTATTGTTTGCCAGTCTTATTTTATTGTTATTTATTACTAGTGTGTTCGTGTGTGTGTGTGTGTGTGTGTGTGTGTGTGTGTGTGCCATTAGTATGTGAAGGTCAGAGGACAACTTTGGGAGTATGTTCTTTCCTTCTAGCAGAAGTTCCAGCAGATGAACTCAAGTAGTTAAGCCCACCCTTCACAAGCATTAATTACAGTTCTCACTATCTCTGAGAGGGTCCACAGACAAAATATTGGACACCTAGCTTCATGTAAATTTCCGATAAAGAACAAATAAATTTGTACTATTTCATTTATTTACATCAGGTTTATACTAGAAAATTATTTTTTTGAAATCTTTATTACATCTTTTTGTTGTTGTTTATTTGTTTTTTGTTGTTTTTATTTTGTTTTTTGTTTGTTTGTTTTGTTTTTTTGAGACAAGTTTTCTCTGTGTAGCTCTGGCTGTCCTGGAACTCACTCTACAGACCAGGCTGGCCTTGAACTCAGAGTTCGGCTTGCCTCTGCCTCCTGAATGCTGGGATTAAAGGCATGTGTCAACAATGCCCAGCACTATCTAGACTACATTTTTATTTGCTCTTTATTTAAAAGTAAAATGGAACTGGGTGCCATTTATATATTATTTATGATTGAGACAGGGTTTCATGTAATACAGACTGGTCTTAAAACTTATGTTCAAGAATGATAGTGAACCTGATTCTCCCTTCTTCACCTTCCAAAGTGCCGGGATCTCTGGCTCTGCCACCATGGCCAGTTCTATCTAGCACTGGAGATGGAACCGGAGCACTGCATGGCAGGCAAGGGCTCTGCCCAACGAGTCCAGACTCAAACCCTGTCCTTTCATTTTTCTATGCTAAACCTGACGACCTATCTTGAAACAATATGAAGTCAGGGACCCTTTAAGGGTAGAATTCTGGAATGACCCACAGTCATTCATGTTTCATGTAATCAGATGGCCACACTTGGGAGGAAGGCTAGGAAATAAAGCCTAACTTGTTGCCCCAGTAAAATGAGGGCAGTACAGATACTGGGGGACATTCAGCTCTAAGTCCATTTTACCTCTGAAAAGTTTTTTAGTTTTGTTAATGCAAACTCTTTGTCAGAGATCTTTATTTCTCTAAATTATACTTTTATCATTTATTCCTTATATTTATTTTTCTCACCCTCCTCCCTCCTGTTGTGATAGTTTCCTCTGAGATTGAAACATTCTGTCGTGCAGGAAAGTACCTTAAATAGCTTACAGGAAGGTAAACTATTCAAAAGAGCTTCAGGAAGTCCCTGAAACTGACCAGATTCACTAGTGCCCCTTCCTGCCAGAGTAAGCAATAGAGGCTGAGAGTCCCTCTCAGAGGAGTGAAGAAAAGCTGCAAAGACGACTTTTAAGCAAGCCAAATCGCAGAAAAGACTCTGAAACCAGACCAGCTGCCTGGAAGAGGTTTAGGCCAAATGAGTCACTGGGAAGGGACACTCACCAACCTGTTGAGCTGCCTGCAGGCTGTGCAGTGTGCTCCAGGTTCCCAGCTTTTGTGAGCTGTCACCATGCTGGGGTGGGCCTTGGTGATGCAGCTGTCTTTGAGTCATTTCTGCTCCTGTAAGCGACCCCTCACCTACACTCCTGTAAGTAACCTCAATAAAACTCATGGGTTTACCAAGATAGATTTTGGAGGCATTTGTATTTTGGTCTGTTGTGGCTTTCCCATCTGGAGTGAGTAGATATGTGTGATTCTCCCCAGGAAAAGTTTTGTCACATAGTACCTCCCTCTCCTTCTCTTTTGTTTCCCCTTTCTGCAGAACTGACTATATAGTTCAGGCTGCTCCCCCGACTCCCACCCCCAGACAGGGTTTCTCCGTGTAGCAGCCCTGGCTGTCCTGGAACTCGCTCTGTAGACCTGTAGACCAGGCTGGCCTCGAACTCACAGAGATCCACCTGTCTCTGCCTCCCAAATGCTGGGATTAAAGGCCTGAGCCACCACTGCCTGGCTCAGGCTGGTCTTGAACTCACAATCTTTTTGCTTGATCCACTGGCATGATTTTAATCTCTAGCCTATTCACTTTACATCTCTTCTTTTCCTTTGGGTTTCATATGGAAAACAACCAGACCAATGCTCCCACACACTAAAAGCCTCTCATTCAACTACACTGCGTTCTACTAAATATTTCTTATCCCTATTGCTAACTCACTCTTTACCTCCATAATGGTATGCTTCTTCCCTGTAGATATAGTCTCTCAGCTCTCCTAGTGCTTTTTATATTGTCTTCATTCACTTATATCATTTCCGCTAAGGTATAAAATATTTGTCTACTTTTCTTCAGTTACTGGAGTTAATTTTCTTCCATAATATATTCTTTTCTCTCTTGTAAGAAGAATATACTCTGTTTTTGAAGTTTTTACAGTTTATTAGTCTTCTGATAATCGGCCCCATCACTGCAGATCCAGTCCCTGCAGAATTTCGGCTCCTGTTGTTTGCCCAGCTGCAGTCCTGACTTCACGATCCTGCTCTTGCACTCCACACGCCGATTTCTTGAGGTCCATTTTGTCTCGTTCAGGGCATGTCTTGCAAGGCTGTTTGGGCTTGGTTTTCTTTGCACAAGCCAAGGAATCATCAATACCAATGTCACTTGTTTTGTCACCACTAAACTGAGTTCTGAACCAGTACAAAAAACGACACTGGGTATAGTCTTGTACATTTTGGATCATTCCCCTGCACTTTTTGTCTTAGGAACCATTACCTTCTCAGAGTGAGAGAAACTGATGACCATTAGTTTCCTTTGAAGAGATTGATCACAAACCTGTTACCACGGATGTCCAGTTACCATTGATGATGGTAGATCCTCAGGCAGCCAGGAAAGGGAAACTGCATGCTCCTTTATTTTATCTTCATCCCCACAATGACAATGTAAAATGTTTCCATCAATTAAAAAAACAAAAAGTAGCCCAGGTATGCATGGAACTCACTAAGTAGCCCTCCATGTTGGCCTTGGACTTGTCTTAGTCTTAATGGTCTAAGTCTTCCTTAGTGCTGCGATTAAAAGCCAGCATGTCTGCCTCTCCATTTGGACTCACACTCTGCCTTTTCCATTTGTATATAAACAGACCTCAGGGTAGATGAAATATCTCTGAGCATCTCAGGATTCCTGTTGGATTCAACCAATAAGGAGCTTTTGAAAGAAGGCCAGACAATGGATTTGTATGATATGAAGTCAGTTCTGCATAGTCTGAATGTTTATTTTTTGTGTTGTGAATCTTTTAGAAATTAAAATATAATTGAGCTGCCTTTAATCACAGCACTTGGGAGGTAGAGACAGGTGGATCTCTGTGAGTTTGAGGCCAGTCTGGTCTACAGCTAGCGCTATATAATAGACCTTGTCTCTCTTGTGCAAAGAAAACAAAACCAATTATATGTTTATATATAATTGAAATAATCTTTAGGGGGAAAGTTATGCAAGCCTCAATCTATCCTTCTTAAACCCACACGTGAATTGCCACATATTACTCTGTAATGTGTTCCCATCTCAAGGAAGACTCTTTAGTTAGTTGACTTTTGGATTAATAAGGAGTTCAGGCAATTTTAGGAATAAGAGAATCTAATCTAGGGAGCTAAGGAGTATGGAAAGACAACCAGAGTTTCACTAATGCAAGGATGTCTTTCCTACTTCTGCCCACGACGATGAAAGGAACTGTTAGAACCATTTTTTTTTAATTCCTTTCTTTTTTAACTATGATGAAAAACTTGGGTTACTCTGGATTGGGCTTACCATATTAAGAAAATCAACTGCTGGCAGTCTCCTAGTTAGAATCGACCAGCTGGAATGTAGCACTCTCTTCCAAGATGATAAAACACACTTCACTTCTACTGTAACGTGGGTTTCCACCCAGAGTGCACAGTGTTTGCACAGCATGTTCCAGTTCAGATTTAGGTGAGTGGGTGGAAACATTTTTAAAAACTGGCCTCATATTTTTTTTAAAATAGAATATTTCTAAATGAAAGTCACGATTCCTAGGACAAAATAAAAGCTATGCATAAATGTATTTAGTTCTATTATTCTCAAAATGCAGAAATAAACTCTTTTTAATGATGCTGATTCATTGTACCACTACCTTGGAATAACACAAATTTGACTGCTGAAACACCATTTGAATTCAGAAGAAAATGTTGGATCTGTGATTCTGGATAAACTGTGAGCTGAGATTTTTATACCACCCAAATGCAAGTGATACTAGGTTTAGGATGGTGTGGTGAGCTCAAAGAGTCGGCCATCAGAGATGAAGTTAGGTAAAGAGCTAAAACCTGGCGTGTGTGGAGCCTGAGGCACATGGCCGCTGTTCTCTTTATGGATACATTTTTGAATTTATTCTTTCCAGCCATATGCACTGTGATGTGGATAATTAGTGATCAGCAAGGAATGTGAGATGAAACCATTTATCAATTATAGTGATTCAGACTCAGTGGTGGAACACTTGCCTAGTGTGCGTGAGGCCATGGGTTCGAACCTTAGAACTACAAATAATAACAATCATAACAATACCACCTTGATTATTTATTTGTTGAGTAATTGAGTACCGAATTCTGTGGGCCAAAGATGTGGCAGGTATTATGGGAATCTAAATTAAAGCTTCAAAATGAATACTAGTATTCTATTACAGAATTGGGGAAAAAATAAACTGAGAGCAAAGAAATTACTCAAAATTAGTATTTAACTCTTTGGTGGTCACTGTATATTAGAAACTAAAGACTATTACCTTCACATTCAGAAATTAATGGTAAAATCTAGATCATCTGTAACATGAATAAGAAATAATATATTTAGCAAATGCAGAACATTAAACTAGCAAATAATTTACAGTATTTGTTTGAAAAGGTTGTGATGAAGGGCCCTAGGATTTCCTTACCTTGGAGAATCACTCCTGTCTCTTGATTACAACAGTTAAATGCCTTGTGAGTGAGGTGAGATTTCTGTAGCTATTTACCATGAAAGTGTCTTTTCAAAGAAATGTTAGTAGATATCATATCCCCTTCGAAATTGTATGAGTCAGAAATAAAGTACACAGTGTTTTCCTCATTAAAAAGGAAGTTGTTCCTCCAATGGCATTTGGGCTCAAATATCTCAGACACATAATTTTGCAAGTGCTTCATACTGCATTACAAATTTCACTCGTGGAATTCTCTGGCAAACACTTGTGCCTCTCAGACTTGCCAGCTTCTGTATTCAGAGTAGAAATCATCCATAGATTGTCACAGAATGACCTCAGACCAGACCAGGGCAGGACATTGTGGTTCTATTTCTGGCTTTGACATTTTTCCCTGATAATGGGTCACCAAACAGTATTATTATGCCGTCCACAAAGCCAAAATTTATATTTTGAGGATATGGTTGCCATCTTTAAAAAAAAAATGTCTTGCTCAAACTGCAAGAATTATAGTTTATGAGTTGGCCTTCTAGTTGTTAATATAGTGATTTTTTAAACTCTTTCAAGTAAGATGATAGGAAATCACACATTAGACATGCTGTGGGGAAGAAAAGATCGGTCTCTCAAGTCAACAAAGCTAGAATTACTGTTGGTTATCACTTATCCAAGAGACTTGGGATAAACAAGTGTCCAGGTATCAACCATGAAATCCATGAAACCCGTCGTAGTTCACTCCCGTGCCCTCTCAGTTACAATGACCCCCCCTCCCCAACATTGTTTCAACAAGGATCTCAGGAGAGCTTTTAACAAGTAGCCACATGATTGCAGCTTGGCTGGGTTTCCTTTCCCTTGCCCTCCCTCTGGTGGAGGTGTTAATGAGTGAAACACTAAGATGGGCAGCTGAGAATTCCATGGGCTTGTGTCCTGTACCCCTTACTCTATTAGCCTGTGGCATGGTGGTGAGTGACTGGTGTTGGTTGTCACTTTCCGGATGAGCCAAGGGTGTCTGTGCACTTTTGTTATACAGAAGGAATCTAAATGGGAGATGAATCATTTATTCAGAGATTACTATTTCTCATGTCTTCAGACAGGAAAAGACCCAACTCTTAACCGGCTAATGTGTGCCTAGTAAGTGTCAGTGAAAGAGTGAAGTTCCGTTGGAGAAACAAGATGAAGTCTTGCTTCACAGTAACTTAATGGTTTAATAGTTAATACACAACGATTTGGTTCTTTCTCTTTCTTTCTTTCTTTCTTTCTTTCTTTCTTTCTTTCTTTCTTTCTTTCTTTCGTTCTTTCTTTATTTGAGACAGGGTTTCTCTGCATAGCCCTGTTTGTCCTGGAACTAGCTCTGTAGACTAGGCTGGCCTCAAACTCACAGAGATCTACCTGCCTCTGCCTCCCAAGTGCTGGAATTAAAGGCGTGAGCCCCCACTGCTCGGCATACTTTAATATTTTAATAGCCAACATAATGTTTTTATATTTTCAAAGTCCCATTATAGCTGTGATTTCACCCAATGTTCTCAGCCCAACAAAAGTACTGTTATACTCACAGATTCTAGTGGATTCTAGTGGAGGGACCAGAAGCATGTTTCCCAGATCCTAGCCACACAGTCTTCTCCATCCAGCTTGTGGCTGATACATACAAGCCACACATGATGTAACTAACTTATAAAGCATTCTCACATTTTTGGGACACCATGATCATACCTGTCCTAGGAATAGGATTAAATTGGTACTTACAGACCACAAAAACTAGCACATAGTAAGTTAATGTTAGCTAACATGGTTATTATCCTTGAAAAGGATGTTTGAGGTAGTACACAGCTGTATATAAAAGCATGGATTCTGGAACCAGACTCTCTGGGCTTGACTCCTGCCTCCATCACATAGCAATCTCAGAAGATGTACATAGAACTCTTAGAGTAGTACCTACCAGGAGACAGAGCGAAGGAGACGACAGTGGCTGCTATTGTTCCTCATTAGCTCTAGTACTTACATACAAACAAGAATTTGCCTCAAGTTACATGAAAAATGAAGAAGATAGGTTATAATATTTTAAAAACACTTAATTTTTAATTATGTATGTGTGTGTGTGTGTGGGTATGTGCAGTGAGTAGACAGAGGTGTTGTGTTACAGGTGAGTTAGCTGGAGTTACAGGTGAGCTGGCTGGTGTGGGTACTAGGAACCAAACTCTCTTAACTGCTGAGCCATCCATCTCTCTGGCCCCTGTATATAATCTAGG